>CAXITT010001426.1:47857-80149 GCA_964033795.1 Lymnaea stagnalis
TTTTTTTTACGGGGGGGGGGGGGGGGTGTCTTATAATTCTAGTTACATATCTTATTAATCTCTTTAACTCTGCATCTAGTCAATCTTACATGATGAAGCACAACTGCTTTACTTTTTCTTTACTTACTTCACAGAGTTGTATCCTTATGGTGCAGATGTGGGTGACTCAGTGATCCAAACAAGTGGGGGAGATAATTGGTATTACTGGTATGATGCCATCAGTGAACCTATCACATTTACAGGTGGTGTCCCCTTTGGCTCTAAAAAACTCAAAGAAGCTTAAGTAAGTCTTTCAAAATTTTTGTTTTATTTTATAAAATATTTAATACTTTTATTAATATACATTTAAAAAAATTATGTCTATATACCATTACAAATTTTTTTTTAAATATACCCGATACATTACATTAATCACAAATTGTTTTGCATTAACATTTAACCAAAACTTCAGGTTCTTCCAAATGGTCTCATGACATTTGGCAAACAAAAGAGAGTTTGGTATCCAAACCTGGATTACACTTACTCGACTATACCAACCCCCAACGTACTTGCTCCATTTTGGACTTACACCAACCCCAAACAGACAGGTACAGTTTATTACCACCATTATGAGCTGTCAAACTCCAGGTCCCCTCAAGTGACAGCTGTATTCACAAGAGCTAATACAGAGGTTAGTTTAATAAAAATGTATTAGTACTATGTATGTTTATAACTCAATGTATTTATAAGATAAGATTCATTGATGATCCAAATAAATAGATTTTTATAACATTTTATTACATAATTGTATATATTCATTTTCAGCAAATACATAAATACATACAATTTTAGCCAAGAAAACATGTTGCAATCATAATAATTTTAAAGTACTTCTCTAGCGTAGAAATCAGCCATCAATGAACTCTTTACTTATATTTTTTACTTACTTAGTCATCATTTAGATTTGGTAACCGCTGAGGGGAACATGCATAGTAAATTCGTGCAGATATAAAAATATCATGGCAAAAAAATATCTTTATAAATGTAACTGGATACTATTTTTTTTTAAAAGCAGAAGAATTTTTTCTCTCCTTCCAAATTAATCTATATATATGTAAAAATGAATGTTTGTATGTCTGTATGTATGTCTGTATGTATGTATGTATGTCTGTCTGTCTGTATGTCTCGTATGCGCTCCTACACCATTCATGCGATTGCGACAAAACTTTGGACAGTTGTTTTCCACATAACCGGTCATTTAACTGAGTCATTACTATCCTTATCAAATGTTTCATTTCCAGCCGTTGGCCCTTCATTGTTTTTTTTTCTTATATGAGCTATGTCAAAAATAATTTCCATATGCGCTCCTACGCCATTTATCCGATTCGGATAAAACTTTGGTGAAATGTTGCAAGCATGTCCATAAAGGTTTATAAATTATTACAACCGTTTTAAAGTATTCAGTTTTGAGCCAGGGGCCCTATATTCATTTTTCCTTATATGAGCTATATAAATATATTTTCAAACCGTATGCGCTCGTACACCATTAATGCGATTGCTACAAAACTTGGTGAGTTGTTGTCCATGTGCTAGAGCATTTTACTGTGTTATTTAAATACTTTTAAAAATACTTCGTTTTCGGCCGTTGGCCCTTAATTCGTATTGTTTCTAATATGAGCTTTGTAAAAAATAATTTCCGTATGCGCCCCTACGCCATTTATTCGATTGAAAAATAACTTTGGTGAGATGTTGGGAGCATAGCCACAAAGGTTTCTAAATTATTATAATTTTTTCAAAATATTCCGATTTGAGCCAGGGGCCCTATTTAAGTTTTTTTCTTATACGAGCTATATAAATATATTTTCAAACCGTATGCGCTCCTGCACCATTCATGCGATTGCGACAAAACTTTGAAGAGTTATTATCCATAAACATACCCATTTTACTCATTCATTACAACACTTTTAAAATATTCCGTTTTCGACTGTTGACTCAAATTCTTATTTTTTTCTTTTATGAGCTTTGTAAAAAATAATTTCCGTATGCTCTCCTATACCATTCTTCAGAATGCGATAAAAATTTATTGAGATGTTTTGCTATCGCCCACAAAGGTTCTTAAATTGCTGCAACCGTTTTAAAATATTCAGTGTTGAGCCAGGGGACCTATGTTTGTTTTTACAAAATGAGCTATATAAATATAATTTCAAACCGTATGCGCTCGTAGATCAAGCGATTGCGATAAAACTGAGGTGAGTTGTTGTCCATAATCCAGAGCATTTTTCTAAGCCATTATAACCCTTCTAAAATATTCCGTTTTTTGGCAATTGGCCCCAAATTCGTGTTTTTTTCCTTATACTTAGGAGCTTTATAAAAAATAATTTCCGTATGCGCTCCTCTACATTATTAGACTGCGATAAAATTTTAGAGAGATGTTGTGCGCACGCCCTCAAAGGTTTCTTAAATTATTACAACCATTTTAAAATACTCCGTTTTTTAACCAGGGGTCCTAATGTTCGTTTTTTCTATATAAGCTATACAACTATAATTTCAAACAGAGCTAATGCATGGATGGATAGCTTTTTAATCAAATACAAATAGTGATATTAAATTGAGTGTGTGACATATTAAGTAGGTTTCTGAAGTAATACAACAATTCTACAATTTCCATTTGTGGCGAGGGGCCCTAAATTCGTTTTCCACACTTCTATTATCTATATAATTATCGTATGCATTTCTATACCATTTAATCGATTGTGATAAAACTGGGTCAAGTGAAATGCGCACTACCGCAAATGTTTCTAAATTAGAAAAAACATTTTACAATATTCCGTTTGGGCCAGTGACCGTAATTTCATATTTTCTTCCAAGAGCTTTATAACTATAATTTCAAACAGAGCTATTGCATGTGTGGATGGAGCTGAATACGCCAGCAAATTTTTCAAATTTAGTACATCCATTGTACAATATTCCAATTAGGGCTGGGACCCTAAATTCGTTTTGTTTTCTTAAATGAGCTTGATCAATATAATTTATAACGGAGATATCAACACTACAGCCTTGAACAAATGACACATTTGTAGTAAAGCAGAGAAAACACGTTTTTGCATTTTTAGTGTAGAGAGTATTTTTGTTATGTGTATAAATAAGCTTAAATTTTGTGACGTATTTTAGAATCGGAAATGACATCGAAATCGTGTTTTTTTTTTACCTAAGAGTATTTCTTGAATAGAGTCTTATAATTTCAGAGTTGTTTTGTGTTATGTAAATACATTTTACATGAATCAATGGTTTCTCAAGTAATTAAATGGTAATTTAACTATGGTAGTTTTTTTACCGCTGAAATTTACGATTTATAAATTAATGTGAAACTATACAACTGGAAATCTCCTGCCAACAATGAACGTACGTATTGTGCGAGGTTTTCATGTAAAAAGATGGGAGATCCTAACGTGTGAAAATTATGAGCGTTAGGAATATTGTAAATTAATTGAATTATATACAAACAGTGATATTTCATTTTGTTTGTGACCTAACAAGTTGTGTTAATTGGGAAATACCATTGCTAACAACAGATGTCACAAAGCAATAATTTCGCTGTCAAATCAATTATTCCACCCAAACAAAAATTTGTGGGTCTATCTAAACCTCAAGCACGAAAGGAAAAGTAGTCCCGATCTTTCGAAACTGTTGAGCAACGGAAAACAAGACTAGAATCCACTCGAGTACGCAATGCTCAATACCGTTCACCTGAAACAGTCGAGCAATAGAAACCAAGACTCAAAACTGGCCGAGTAAGCAATGCTGAAACCCGTTTGTCTGAATCATTCGAGCAGCGAGAAACAAGACTGGATTCCGATAAAGTACGCACTCCTCGATCCAGACGAACACTACATGCTGAATTAAACCTTAGTACATTCCATTACGATGCTAATTATGATTACAGTCTTAATCCAAGTGTGGTTTATTTGAAAATAGATCAATTATGCGTGTATTGCAGTGCCCTCAAATTTAAAAATGAAACACCGGGAATTTGCTGCGCTGATGGGAAAATGAAATTGCCAGAATATATTCACCATCGGAACCATTATCAACGTTGGTATCAGGTGACAATAGCCAATCGAAACATTTCTTGGCAAACATACGCAAGTGCAATTCATGTTCCAAATGACATCGTTCGGTGCAACAAATATCGTGCTCGAGAATTACATGCCAACATTTAAAGTAAAGTGCAAGGCCAAATTTACTATCGTGTATGATCTCTTATGCCAATGCCAAACACAGATCACAAATGTCTTAACATGATTTCATGGGGAATACTGATGAACACTTGATCAACGTTGTCATATCAATAGGGGCACTAAACGAGAAATCGTCGCTGCAATGCAAACGTTATTAATGCAACACAACGAATTGATTCAAATGTTCAGAATTGCACTTGAAAAGATGCCGACTGATGAATACAAAGTCATAGTTAGAGCAGACTAAACACCTGTCGGCCAACATGAAAGACAATACAATGCACCAACAATTGATGAAGTGGCGATCGTTATAGTTGGTAAAGAATTTAACTCACGTGATATAATTCTTCATCGCAGAAGTGGGGATGTTCAGCGAGTCTCAGAAACTCATCACTAATACGATTGATTGCAATATCATATTTTATTTTGGCAAGGAGAAGATGGATATCATTTGACATCAAATTGAGAAATTCGAATAAGAAAGTCAGTGCCATGAAATACTATTCATATTTGATGATTCATGAGTTGGGAATGACCTCTCGGAATCGATCTGCAAACAAACTTTTCGCTCTTGATTTGCAACGAGAAACGCACTTTGATATCGAAGCATTAGGTACGGTACATTTTTTCAAATGAATCTTCCGAAATTGGTTCCATTGAAGTTACTATTTTAAATGGAAAATTTAAACTAGGTGATGTACTTTTGCCATTCACCCCAATGATTCCAACAGATATGCCATTTGAATTCAAACGCCTACAGTTTCCGATGCGACACGCGTCTACAACGATTATCTATAAAGCACAGGGACAATCGCTACAAGTTTGCGGACTAAATTTGGAAAACCCATGCTTCTCCCATGGACAGATGTATGTGGCCTGCTCTCGCGTCGGAAAATATCCTGATTTATTCGTGTATATACCAGATAGAAAAACAAGAAAAACTTTGAGCATTTAAAAGCTCTTGAAAAAAACATAATTAACATGCAACCATTTTCTTTCTTTGACTGGCATTGCAACGCATTCCGGGTACTCGCTAGTGCTTTATATTTTTTACTAGGAAATAAATATTTGTGATAGTTAACCAACTGGTGTAAGGAAAACTACCTAGTTGAAAGAAGAATTAGCATTAATGACTTTATTCACATGATTAAATAAAATACTAAATTTATTTTTTGATACAAAACTAAATTTTTATTTTATTTACTGTATTCAGTGCCGACACATGAGTTTTTTAGGCCCTACTGCCACCTTTTCAGTTTATGGTATTCAATGCAGCTAAAAAATACTTAGGCCTACCCTTGATTTTTTTTACATTTGGGCCACATGAACACCCCAGGCTTCCTGCAGCTACAGGGTTCCAGGGCCCATGCGATGGCTCTGATTGCAATAGGTTTTATTTTAAGATTAAAACAACCTTATTAAAATAAAACAGATGAAGAATTAGGTCTTAATAGTTTGGTCATAGTCTTATTGTGTAAAAATTAATTCAGTACATTATAATACATTGAGTACCACTTTGATAAAATTGCTTAGAGTTCAAATACAACTTAAATGTAAATATAGCACTTTGTCTTATTCTAAATAATCTTCTGATTTCAATTCAGATTATGGAGCATTTCAAACTAAAAAGCTATAAAGCAACGAATGTTGTTTCTGCTACCTGGACTGACATAGAGCCCTACAGTTGGTACATGTGGTTGTGTGAATATTTTGAGCAGTGGAAAGATTATGATTGGTGGCAAATGTACTACCAGGAATATTATGACAAGTACTGCAAAACAAACCAGGTAGCTTTACTTTCTCTTTTTCCACTAATACTATCCAAAATGTGTTACACAATTTTATTTACCATGCTCTTTTTCGATGTCATTTGGCTTGTAAAAAAAAATTACTAAATATCAGTTTGTATAAAGAAATAATTTAAAATTCAAGTGATGCACCAATATCCTAGGCTGTGGGTTAAATTTAATTTTAGACGGAAGTCATAATATTTTAAATCGCAAGATTTAAACGAATCATAAAGAACTTTTTTAAAACGAAGTGGCTATTCGCACCTGAGTATCAGAAGTGAGAGGTTGGGATTAAAAAACTATTTAAAATATTATTGTTGGGTTTGTAAGACAAAATGAGGTATCAAATGAAAGATAATTGAATGGTCTATATGTTTATAAACTTACTTCTTCAGTTTAACTAAAATAAACTACCACAAATGACATCCGAATGGGATTTAGTTTAAAGGGACCCGGGTCTGAATAGCGGCTATGCTTACCAGGGTCCCTTTGCAGCCTTTTTAAAATTATAATAATCACATACATGAAATAAATTAATTTGGAGAACAGAGTTTAAAAAAAAAGGGTTTTAGCCTTGATATTACTATAAACATTTTAAATATTTCTTTCACACAGACAGTAGAGACCAACACCTTCCAGGCTATTTACATATCTGATGGACAAACAGCTTATGCTACAGTCACCTACAAGAATGGAGCAATGAAATGGTTGTATGATGAGTACAGATCAATAGCAGTTGGCTTTGTTTCATCTGACACACTGAGAGACTACGGTGTGTCTTATACAGATCTTACCTCTAAAATGGACAGTATTGTATGGAACTCAGGTATATAAAAATTATAAGGATCATACCACTAAATCAGGGGTGGGCAAACGGGGGTAAATTTAACCTATGGGGTAAAAATGAAAATTTTGGGTAGTCAGGGCTCATAAAACATGAATAAGCTTACATTAAAGCATCTAATCTTACCAAAAAAAGTTTGTTCTGGTAAAACTGCAACTGAAATGTTTTGATTGGTATCAAAAGCTAGTATAACTACATGTATTTTTGTATGTCATTTTGATCTAGCTGCCTCTTGTTATATCTCATGCTCAAATACGTGAAGAATGCAAAACTTCTTCTTCTTCTTTATCTTAAGGGCACACGATCAATTTATTGATCATTTTGGCTCCTATGCATGTAGATGGGATTTGCAATGTTTCTGTTCCTGGTGTTGATGAGGAAATTTCACTGATTTCCAGTGCCACTTTGTGAGGGAATCATGCACTAGGGGTTTGAAGGCTTGAGGCAATAGACACAAATGTGTCTAGTGTTGTCGCCTCAACCGTTCCTTTTGAAAGCTTGTTCCAGTCCCTGATTGTCTTGGGCAGGAATGAGCAGCTCCTATACTGGCTTCTTTCTGGTATGAGCCTGAATTGCCTGTCATGGCCTCGTCGCTGTCTATGGGGGAGAGGGACGAGTTTCTGTTTAATACTGGAACAGTGGACCAGCCCATTATTTATCTTGTACATCATGGAGAGCCTGGATTGTCGTCGTCGTTCCTCCAGTGGTGACCAGCCTAGTGTTTCCAGCATGCTGCCAACACTAGAGGTATTCCTGTAGTGGTTTAGGACAAAGCATGCTGCTCGTTGCTGGACCGCCTCCAACCTGTCAACGCTCTTCTGGGTAAATGGGTCCCATACTGAAGATGCATAATCTAAAACCGGTCGGACAAAGGCTTTATATGCTCTTTCTTTCACATAGGAGTTGCCAATCTTTAGATTTCGCCTTAAGAACCCCAGGGTCTTGTTTGCTTGGTTACATACATTGTTAATATGCTCGTCCCAGCGGACCTCTCTTTGAATGGTAACACCCAGGTACTTTACGGAAGAAACTGGCTCAAGTATATGGCCGTGCAGTTCGTATTGGTAGTGTAGAGGAGTACAACTTCTACAGACTGATAGTGTCTGGCACTTGCCAAATTGCACCTGCACTAAAATGCATTGTATTTTTTTTATTCATGATTAGGACTTTTACAAAGGATCTGACTGCAACGAACTCTTATTTTTAATTAAATTTTTGGTTTTCACAAAAGAGCTGATACATTTTTGAACTTCCACTAAAATAACAGACCTTTATCGTGGAAAATAATGTTACAATAAATGTTGTATTAAATTGTTCAAATATTTTGGATCAATACTTTTTTTTGCGGAAAGTGATCACTTTGAAGAAAAGTATATAAACAAAATTTAACCAGGCTAAAAAACTTGATTTTAATATCTGATTAGGACGCTATGGTACGTGGATAGAAAAAGTTGGTGAGATTAAGAACCCAGACAGCCAGTGTCTCAGCTTTTACTTGGAGAACAAGCATCTCATTAATAATAAAAGCCACCAGGAGCAAGTCAGTGCCTTATTTGATTGTCCATGCAGTATGGATCGATTGGGAGCTCAGTGGTGGTGGTTTTCTTGGACTGAAGACGTGTATAGTGATAGATCACACATTATTTGTTATGCCATTAGCCCAGTGGCTAAGTCTCGTGTGAGCAGACTAAATGGAATCAATATAAACAAGGTAAATAATTGATATTTATGAATCTATGTTTAATTTTTTTTAAATAATCCATGTAACTCAAATAAACTAATATTTTTATAACCAAAAGTAAGGATGTTTGTGATTCAGAACTTGATAGTGTTCAGCCTTGCTTGCAAGAGTTTAATCGAATTGATAGTTTTGCCAATGTAATAAACGATTATGCTCCATAATCAATGGATTAATTAGAATCAAATTGATTTTGTCCATATAGCAATATATGTTAAGCTTTAATAATAATTTTACATACCGTAATACACATGTAAACGTGTAAATTATAAATTACATTTACATAATATGTATAGATATATATATACCGGTATATATATATATATATATATATATATATATATATATATATAATAAAAAAAAAAAAAAGAGAACACAAAAAAAAAACACAAAAAAAAAAAAAAAAAATATATATTTAATCCTTGTAACTCAAATAAATTAACTTTATATAGCTAAAAGTAACAATGTACGTGATTAAGTACTTGATAGAGTTCAGTCTCACTGGCAAGAGTCTGAATTTATAGGCACCCCTAGTGTTCATCTTTGTTTGCAAAAGTTTAATTAAATTGATAGTGTTCAGCCTTGCTAATAAAAGTTTAAGTAAATTGATAGTGTTTCCTTTGCTTGCAGTATTTTGAGTGCATTGATAGAGTTCAGCCTCGCTAGTAAACGTTTACTTGAATTGATAGATTTCCTAATAAAATAAAATATTATGTTCTAAAATCAGTTCAATAAATTCCTGTATCCCAGCTGTGTTGCTACAAATACACATATCCAGATGACTCAGACTATTCATGGGAGTCATGGCAACAGGCCTGGATGAACTCACCCTACATTCCTCACAGAGATTCCAATGCTGGTCACCTGCTTCTGAATGACCCCTGGTGGTGGTGGGGGGATGCAAGGAAATCAAAAGAGGAAGATTTCAATCCCCACAGATGGTGTTGTCAGGACAGCAGTTCACCTTCAAAGTTCTGTAACTTGTTCAATGAAGTGCGACCCGATTATGGTTGTTCTTTGGAAGCTGAATTTATCTCTGGTAAATGTAATGCCTCTCTCTCTGTCCATCTTTTGTTCTTCCAACAATATTATTACTCTAATTTATTGATGAACATAGCAAAGTATTAACTGAGAATTTATTTTCAGCAGCAAGTTAAATTTAGTTTCAAATTATCTAATCTTAAGATTTTCGATGATAAAAAAAATTAACATATTTCTATAATATCTAACACAAAATACTTTATAATAAAAGGTATTTTTTGTCATTAATTGTTTTACAATTTTTAAATAATGTATTATTTTATTTTAAAAAAATAAAATGTTTTTCCTCTGACAGGAAGAGCACTGGGAGATCCACACATTTTGACAGCTGATGGACTCAGCTACACTTTCAATGGTCTGGGGGAGTACATCCTCTTTAAAATTTCTGTGCCATTCTTTATGCTCCAGGGAAGAACAAAGCAGGTGGTCAATAGTCAAGGAATTAAAGTAAACGCCACAGTGTTTGTTGCATTTGCAGCTCAAGAAGGAAATTATTCCAAATTTCAAGTAGAGCTGGATGCTCAAGAGACTGGTATGATGAAACATTAGTTTTAAAAAAATATATTTTATGTGTTAAATTGCCTTTGAATTATAATTTATATGCAAGCATCAAATAATGATGATTGTCTTTTACAATAGAGTAATATTATGCTGTAATCTGTAGATATTTTCTAAATAAATAAGAAGAAAAGAAAATGGAAGATGTATGAGGAAATAACTAGCTTTGAACAATTGTCTCAGCATTTTTTAAATTTGCTAGGTATCTTCATTGCCATTATTTGCATTACATTTTTTCAACATTGTTTTTTTTTTTTTTACCATTATATTATACTTTCACTCTTTTAAAACATAAATTCATGTTGTTACCAATGTTGACTTAAGTATATTAAGTATGAAATATTCCTGTACATAAGAATGTCATCTAATTTTGAGAGATATTTCATGTATGTTTCTTGTAGCCTAATTGTATAAAATATTGCGTATGTCTAGATATGGTCATTTTAGCCAACAGTCAAGATGTCACACAAGAGTTCTATAAAAATCAGGATTATAATGAGATCTTTGGCAATAATGACATTGGTATTCAAAGACAAAACAAAAATAACAAGACAATGGTCATTGCCACATTTCCTTCAGGTCAGTCAAGCCTAATGCTTCTTCATTCAATTAAGAAAAAATTAATCTCTAAAACTTCAAACAATCATAATTTTAGCAAAGCGTTTGAATTAACTTTCTGCAGTTTTAATTCAACTTCTTTCAAATATTGATTTTTGTCAAAATTTCTCTAAACTTATTATCAAACTTTTAAAAAATTTCTTAGTATAGCAGTTCATTAAAATAGTATTTTATATCATGGTATTTATTTGGACTCATGATTAAAAACATATTTTTGGTCTTCAAATATGACTGACAGGAATTTCAATCAGGATTTATGTTGGCCTTAAAAACCTTGAGTTCTCTGTTGATGTGCCCACTTCCTTGAAAGGTCAACTTAAGGGGCTTTTAGGCAACTTTAATGGTGATCCAGCTGATGATTATATCCTGCCAGATGGCACTATACTTAGCCCAAACAAAACAGACACAGAGAGAAAAATATTTGAAAACTTTGGCCAAGAATGTGAGTTACAAAACATATTGTTCAAACTTAAAAGCTTATTTCGTTCAATAGAAAATAATCATTGTGGACATTCTAAATGAAAATTAAAAAAAAAAATTTTTCACAAAAATCTTAATAGAAAATGCTTGAGCACAAATGCTTTCATTAATATTTTATACATTGCCTCTAATTTAGACTAAACTTTTAAAATTTATCTAGGTATATTTAGTTTTGCTAAGTTCGGCCTTTACATTAAGTTAATTATATTATATAATTTAATGCATTACTTTTTTGTTGCAAAGGAACTAGATTAAAAGTAGACAAAGCTCAATGCAAATAATAGATATTTTCTAAGTGTTTGAACCATTAATAAGAAAATCTAAATAAAAGATTAAGAAAAGACAGATACAAGAATGTTTTTCTAATTTTGTTGTCCCAAAGGGCAAGTAACTACCAGCGACACAGTGTTCACTTACCCTGAGGGCCTGACAGCACTAGACTATCAGTATGCAGACTTTGTGCCTGTATTTAACAATGAACTCAATGGAACTGATAGTGATTTCATCCGTAGGATGTGTGGAAACAATTCTGCTTGCATATATGATTATATGAGTACAGGAGATGCTCAGTTTGCCAGCAACTCAAGACTTGCAAGTGAAGAAGCATCCTCGGTTTTAAAAACCCAAGGTAATAGGCCTACATGTTGAGACTTTGTCTAAAACTGTAAACAAAATAAAAAAAATAAAAAAAATAATTATTATTTTGAATCACATTTGAAAAATTGCACATTTACATGGAATATTAAAAAGTTAAAGTTGTAATTTGTTTTTTGGTTTGGGAAGAGGGTTGCTTGTAATTTTAAGAAATTTGTTATCAAACACACTTATTATTTCTGTATCTAGTGATTTTACCATGGTAAGAATTGTATATGTGTTTTATCAATCAATCAATATTAGCTGCAAATATTATCCAAGCTCCCTTATTTCATTACACTATATTCAGTTAACAAACTGCCCACACTCAAGTTGGCTCCAAACCAGCTAAACAATCAAAAGCAATGGGAGGTTACTCATGGTAAAACATCAACGCTACAATTCCTGGCTACGGATGGTGATGCTGAAGACACTATCATATACAAGCTGAAAGGAACACCAAGTGGTGACATAAGAATAGATTCTTACACTGGAAACTTGACCTACAAGCCAAACATCAGATTCCCAGTGACCATTGGGTAAGTTAGCAAATTGCTAAGTTTTAATTTGATTAAAGCCATAATTTATACAATGAGGTATATATTTATGTTAGCATAAACATGGGGAATCTATTTCATAATGGTACCAAAAAATATTAGGACAATGTTTAAATAGTGCTTTAAATATTACATGTTTAAGCATCAATAATCAATGAAAATAATAATAGTATCTAGATCTTGTTTTATCAATAAATGCCTTATTTGTTAATAAAATATCTTTTTCAGCTTCAAACAAAAATAATACAAAAATAATGATTTTACCTGACAATATATGATTTGCATCAAGCGTTAGAACCATACATTCCAAATAAGGACAGCAGATACTCTAAAATGTATAAAAAAATTTATTATTGAGTCATAATTATTTTAATAAAACATGTGTTTTATATCCAGTGTTCAAGCTGTTGATTCAAAAGGGGGCTCTTCCTCAATAATCTACCTTGACCTTGTTATATGTCCTGAATGTTCTGGTTTTGGTGTTTGTGATAAAAGTAGAACACAGGAGGATGAGAAGGAAATGGGACGGTTTGTCCTCTTTGCATGTGAATGTCTTCCTGCCTTCACAGGTGGGTGAACATTATCTAACTAGGAAAATGCTTTAATTAATATTTTATTCATTGCCTCTAATTTAGACTTAACTTTTTAAATTTGAAACAATCCATCATGCCATTTTTTTTAGTTTTAAATACAGTCGAACCCACTTATCTCAACCTCGGTTAACTCGCCAAACCTGTTATGTTGACATTTTTGAAGTGGAACCACCAAATTCTCTTGTTGCTGTAACATTTTCTCATCTGTTATGTCGATTCTTTTATATCGCCAAACCCTGAAATCTTGAGCACAAAAGGTGGCCAAATTTGCCACTTAACGTTGGTTATCTCGATCCCCATGACATATAGTCGGCTTTTGAAACTATATATACAACAGAAACGTGCCTACTTTAAACAAGTAATTTAAATGGAGCCAAAATGATCAATAAATTGATTGTGGGCCCTTAAAATATAGAAGAAGAAATGAAATGACTTGTCCTTGTCTGGGCAATTAACTTGACACAGTGTGAGGCTTGCAGACAAAAGAGAGAGGTCGCGGTACTTGTTCTATTTATAGCAAACCCGCTTCTCACAGAATAGGCTTTTAATTTAAACCGATTTAAAAACACATCTATTTCGCAAACATCTTCTGGGGTGATGTTGCCTACAATTTGTTTCCAGTTAATGTATATTGGCTTGTTTTGTTTATGGTTGAAAGGGATGAAAGAATTTGACTTGGTTTGTTCGTATTTAGTTTTTATAATGTTGTGTTTGCTTTTAAATGTGGTCAATTATAGATTGTCTTCATTTCTCTTTTAAATATGGTTGACTTTGTATCGCACTTCGAGGTTTTGGGGATGAAGCGTGTTTTTCAAATAAACTTTATTGTTACGCACTGACTTGTATTGGGAGAAAGTAATCTCCTATTTTAATTTTAATTGGCTCGTTGTAAACAGTGCCTAACAAAGGACGATACCATATAATCAACAATATTAAAGATACGACCCAAAACAGTTACTAGTTACAATTAATTAAGATTTATTATCTCTTAAGATAATTACAAAATAAAATAAAATAAAATTACAATCTTCAACTTACAGTATGGCAGATGTCGTACCGGTACACAGTTAATACAATTAGAAAGAATGATGCCAATAAATAATACGAAATAAACACATATAAGTAGGAGCACACAAATACACAAAGAATAAAACACGCCTCGTAATGTTAAGAAAATCTATCGGAAATCTCCGTCCCTCGTCCGTGCCTGTCAATCCCTTATATAGGTGGGTCTACCGACGCCCAAGCCCTGCCTTCGAGACATTTCGAGAAAAATCCCAATCATTCTACCAAATACTATTTGGAACAGATTAATTATTTTTATTCGTTGGCGGCGTAAACAAGTTACTTCAAAGGCCTAAGCCACACCCCTTTGTGAACACAGCGTCTCATGCGGGGTCAATCAGAGGGCACGCACGAGAAATATTATGTAAACAAGCTCTCTATAACACCTCCCCTCTTAAAAGAAAAAAAATTCATTGTTCAAAAATGGAATTCTTTTTCCATTAAAATTGAAGAAAGTACATTTCTTACTCTCAAAATATTAGACAAAAAGCTTCTTAACAGCTTATAAACAATAACATAAGTGAAAATTAATTTCTGGACAAAGTATCTGCAATGACATTATCTTTGCCTTTGATGTGTTTGATGTCCAAATTATATTCTTGTAAAAATAGGCTCCATCTTAACAATCTTTGATTTTTGGAGACCATCTTATTCAAAAATGTTAAAGGATTGTGATCAGTAAAAACAAGTACTGAATGTAAAGAACAACTGACATAAAAATCAAATTGTTGGAGAGCAAGAATTAAACCTAAACATTCCTTTTCTACAGTGGAATAGTTTTTCTGATGTGAGTTGAATTTCTTTGAGAAATAAGAGACAGGATGATCTACATTGTGGTCATCTTCTTGAAAAAGAACTGCACCAATGCCAACATCACTGGCATCTACAGCTAATTTAAACTGTTTATTAAAGTCTGGTGCAATGAGAACAGGAGCATTAGCAAGTATATTTTTAATGTTTTCGAATGCTTCCTGACAAGCATCTGACCATTGAAATTTTGCATTTTTCTTTAACATATTACTTAAAGGAGAAGCAATAACTGAGAAATTTTTGCAAAATTTTCTATAATAACCTGCCATTCCCAAAAATCTCATTAACTGTTTTCTAGTAGTGGGTGGTGGAAGTGATACAATAGCATTTATCTTAGCTTTAACAGGCTTTACATGACCTTGACCCACTATGTGACCTAAATATTCCACAGTTGCATGACAAAATTCACATTTATTTAAATTTACAGTTACATTTGCCTGCAAAAATTTGTTAAACAGAGATCTTAATTGGTTTACATGAGATGAAAAATCTTGACTGTAAATAATTACATCATCAATATAGGCGCTGCAATTTTCCTGGTCAGCAATAATGTTATTTACAAGACGTTGGAATGTAGCTGGGGCATTTTTCATTCCAAACGGCATTACTTTATATTGATATAAACCATCTGGAGTACAAAAAGCAGAGATTTCTTTTGCTCTGTCAGATAGAGGAACCTGCCAATAACCTGATAGTAAGTCTATCTTGGTTACATATTTGGCATCACCTATTCGATCTATAAGATCGTCTATCCTTGGAATCGGAAAGGAATCAGTCTTTGTGAATGCATTCACTTTCCTGAAGTCAGTACAAAACCTGTAACTTTTGTCAGGCTTTGGGACTAAAATACATGGTGAACTCCAGTTACTAGAGCTTGGTTCAATTATATCATTTTCAAGCATGTATTTTATTTCAGACCGGATTATTTCAAGTTTTTCCGGATTGACCCTATAGGGGTGTTGCTTGACCGGAACTGCATTGCCAATGTCAACATCATGTACAGCAATGTTGGTTTTATTAGGTACATCAGGGAAGAGTAAAACAAAATCTGCAATAACAGACTTAACAACATCCTTCTCTGACAATGACAAATGTCCTAGTTTCTTATCTAAGTTGGCCAATACTTCTGAATTTTTAAGTTTATAATTACCAACTTTTTCTGGGACACTATCAAAGGTTTCAGTAACATTTTCTTTAAGTACTGAAGTTACAGTTGAGATTGTGTTAACATTTGTTTCTGAGGATGGACAATGATCATCACATTTTCTATCAAAATATTCTTTTAACATGTTAATGTGACATAACTGTTTCTTTCTTTTACGATCTGGTGTTAACACAATGTAATTTAAATCATTGATTTTGGACTCAACAACATAAGGACCAAAATATCTAGCTTGTAGTGCTTGCCCTGGTATCGGCAAAAGCACAAGCACTTTGTCCCCTGAAGCAAACTGTCTGAATTTTGACTTTTTGTCATACCAAACTTTCATTTTAGATTGTGAATCTTTTAAATGTGTTTTAGCCAAATTAACGGCATTAAAAAGTTTAGTTTTAAATTTTTGGACATAGTCAAGAAGTCCTTCCGTGGGTGTCGATGACATCCACGTGTCTTTTAAAAGTTTAAGGGGACCGCGAACCGTGTGGCCAAACACCAGTTCGAAGGGGCTGAATCCAAGTGATTCTTGAACTGCTTCTCTTGCGGCGAACAGTAGCATGTTGATGCCTTCATCCCAGTCTTTCTCTTGTTCTAGGCAGTAGGTTCTCATCATGTTCTTCAACGTCTGATGGAATCGCTCAAGTGCTCCCTGTGACTCAGGATGATATGCACTCGACAAGCAGTGTTCTATGCCCAACTGGTTCATCACTTGTTTGAATATTCCAGCCTTGAAGTTGGTTCCTTGGTCAGACTGTACAGACTTCGGAAGACCAAACAATGTAAAAAACTTCGTCAAGGCTTTGACGATGTTCGGAGTCTTGATATTGCGAAGAGGAATAGCTTCTGGGAATCTTGTTGACGCACACATGATTGTCAGCAAGTATTGGTGACCTGATTTTGTCTTTGGCAGAGGTCCAACGCAGTCTATAATGACGCGACTGAAAGGTTCTTCGAATGCTGGAATGGGTTGAAGAGGAGCTGCTGGTATCTTCTGATTTGGTTTCCCTACAACCTGACAAATATGACATGATCTGCAGTAGTCAACCACATCTTTGTAATCTAAAAATATTCCATTCTCATAAGAAATAGTTTAAATATGTTCCTTTTGATGTCTAGCACAAGAATAGTCTAGTACAGGGGTCGGGAACCTTTTTGTCTGAGAGAGCCATGGACACCACATATTTTGAAAAGTAATTCTGTGAGAGCCATACATTGTATTTAAAACTAAAAATTCAAGTAAATGGTTTGCATTTTGTGTAATTTCAACACTAAAAATGCAATAATTATGTTTCTTTTTAATAACATTGCTATGCTGTTGCTAATCAATAATGAGTATTTCTTACCATTAATGCGACTTTTTTTTTATAATCGAACATTTGTCTGCGAGCCAGATGCAGCCATCAATAGAGCCACATCTGGCTTGCCAGCCATTGGTTCCCCGACCCCTGGTCTAGTATGAATTAACATACGGGTATAAATAATAATTTCGACATTGGATATAGAGATAATAGATTGTTTTTACCACTAGATAAAAATGAGTGCATTACAAATGGAACAAATCCAGTGTGTCCTGAACATTCTATCTGTAAAAACTCTGAGGGATCATTTTCATGCACATGTAGAGAAGGATTTAGACTTGAACAAACCAACACATCAAGGTGCAGAGGTGGGTACAAATGAACTCGCTGAAAATGGACATAGTCCTATCAAAACTTTTTTTTTTAAATCTGCTTTTTACTGCTAATGTTTCATATAGTATGATGTCACCATTTCTTCTTTTGTGGGGAGATAATGGTTTTAACTCCAAAAAGACTATTTATTTTTTCGCTGCATGTTATTCTTTAAATTTAAATATCATGTTAAGATGTTGAATTAATTTTTATAATCTTCTTACCACTGATTACTTTTATTCAGATATTGACGAGTGTGCAGAGAGAACACATACATGCCAACAAGGGTGTTTAAACACTGAGGGTGGTTATACATGCTCCTGTCTACATGGCAACAAGCTGAACATTGATAATGAAACTTGCCAGCAAGGTAGGTATAGTCTAGTTCAAATGAATTCAATGCAAGGTAGGAAGAGTTCAAATGAATTCAATGTGAGGTAGGTTTAGTTCAAATGCATTCAATGCAAGATAGGTATAGTTCAAATGAATTCAGTGCAATGTAGGAATAGTTCAAATGAATTCAATGCAAGGTAGGAATAGTTCAAATGAATTCAATGCAAGGTAGGTATAGTTCAAATGCATTCAATGCAAGGTAGGAATAGTTCAAATGAATTCAATGCAAGGTAGGAATAGTTCAAATGAATTCAATGCAAGGTAGGAATAGTTCAAATGAATTTAATGCAAGGTAGGAAGAGTTCAAATGAATTCAATGCAAGGTAGGAAGAGTTCAAATGAATTCAATGCAAGGTAGGAATAGTTCAAATGAATTCAATGCAAGGTAGGAATAGTTCAAAGGAATTTAATGCAAGGTAGGAAGAGTTCAAATGAATTCAATGCAAGGTAGGAAGAGTTCAAATGAATTCAATGCAAGGTAGGAATAGTTCAAATGAATTCAATGCAAGGTAGGAAGAGTTCAAATGAATTCAATGCAAGGTAGGAAGAGTTCAAATGAATTTAATGCGAGGTAGGAATAGTTCAAATAAATTCAATGGTGTCTTAAAAATTAAACTTTGAAAAAAGAAGAAAGGTTATTTTTAATTTGTTAATCCATTTTTGGTAAAAAAAAATACTCTAACAGCAAGTGTTTCATTCAATCAGAACGGACTACAACCGTCCTGTGTAAGGAGAAGGTTTGTTCCCAGGCCTGCTCAGTGTCAAATGGCTCTGCCTCATGTAGCTGCAACACTGGATACACTCTGAGTGGAGATACCCACTGTTTAGGTGAGCATTTCATCTATTTTTTCTAAACTTTTATTTATGTGACAAGCAAAATATCCCAAATAAAAAATTTTATCATGTTTTCATATCCATGAGTTGAAATTTGAAACCCAATGTGCCAGGTAGGTTTTAACACATTCATTTTTTTTTTTTCCAATATATATCAAGATAATAGCACATCTACATTCCATATACATTTTAAAATTAACTTGCAAGCATTCTTTAGAAAACTTGAAATACTTTTTATAAAACATTTATCAAATTTAATATTATGAACTCATTGATTTTAACTTGATCCTATCATCATCAAACATACTAATGAAAATTAGTTTTAATTATCTCTTGTTACCCATAAACATTTTACTTACAAATTATAATTTAACATCTTTACTTTCCTTGTCACTAATATTTTTCTTTATTCTCACCAGATATCAATGAATGTACATCAGGCAACAAACCCTGCAGACAATCATGTCAAAATACAGAAGGAGGTTTCTTGTGTTCTTGTTACCCTGGTTACAAACTAGATCAAGATGGAGTTTCATGTAGCAGTAAGTTAACAAATTGATACATTTAAGAAAATGTGATAGCCGGTCTGTGCTACACCATTTCTAGAATTTATATATATACAAATTAAAGTTTAAGTATTGTAATTTTAAAATGATATTTGTTCCTTTTTTTTAACTAAGGTAAAATATGTTATTTTCTACTCATCAGTCTGTGATCAGCCTTATTATGGCAACAACTGTTCACACATATGTGTGTGTAATGGCCAAGGGACATGTAATCATGTCAGGGGTTGTGAATGTAACATCGGCTGGACAGCTTACAATTGTAACCTAGATGTCGATGAATGCCTTAGCAATGGGGCCTGCTCTAGTGGACAGATTTGTGTCAATACTTTAGGATCATATCAATGTCAGTGTCCCACAGGCTACACAAAAAATAACACTTGTACAGGTCAGTCTTTTTAGGTGTAACATAAAGAAATAAGAAATACACTGTTGTTTTTATTTGGATATGTTATACATCATTTTTTTAGTTTGATGTTGTTACTTGATTTGTGTAAACTATTTTGTTTTGGTTTTTTTTAGTCTGCAATTTTTATTAGGTTATAATACTGACTTCCATATAATAGAGATGATTCATGGATGACTTATAATATGTAACATAGATTGCTCTTATATTGAGATATATTGAAATGTTTAGTTTTAACAGTTGATTTAATTAGTATAAGTATTTTTTTTAAATCCTAAAACCACAACAAGTGTTATTTTGTGTACAGTTTTATCCTACATCTTATTGTGCATTTATCTCTTCATTCAGATATCAATGAGTGCCTGGATGTACTAGACAATAACTGTGATTTATCAGTTGAAGATTGTGTCAACAACATAGGCAGCTATTCTTGTGTTTGTAGAATAGGTTATGCAAGGAATAAAAATAAAATTTGTGAAGGTATATAAATATATATTAAATATATATATTTGAGTTCCGTATTTATTATTAACAAAAATCAGTTGGTTTTTTTTTACTTAATAATTGTATAATCTATAATTAAATGGAAAATATAAAACTCATATAAACTATACTGATACTAAGCATTTAAACTAAATGTATTTTATGGATTTACTAGAAAGATACAATCTACGCCATAGGAGATGATTATATAAATATTCAATGATAACAACTGTTTGTGTCTCAGATATTGATGAATGCACAACACAGACCCACAACTGTGATCAGATATGTGAAAACACATTAGGAAACTTCAACTGCAAGTGTAACTATGGGTACACTCTGGGGACTGACAGGACAAGTTGTGTCAAAAGTAAGAAATAAACAACTGGATAGGAATGCATTGAATTAATATTAAACTCTACCACAGGAAATTTAATATTTTGAGTTAACCCTTTACGGGGCAGAGTGGCCAAATACGTCTTTACTACGTCTTTGGCAAAATGACCAAAAAGCGTCCGTGACAACTAAGAGTTGTAAACACCCGATCTCCGAGTCTTTGCGAAACTTCCAATTTTTTACATCCGGTTTTTCCGATAGCTGGATAGAGTGGGCGCCAGTTAAAAGTATTTCATTGAATTTTTTATAGTTTTTTCAAAATGGATTTTGACGATTTGTCAAGTGATAGCAGAGATTTTGCTGGATTCAGTTTAAGTGACATTGAAGCACACGAATTGACTATAAATTGGAACTAGATATTAATATTATTAATATTATTAGTAATATTAGTGAAATCAGCGTAGTAAGCAGTGTTGAGTTGTAGACACTTCGATTTCGTGGCAGTGTTTATAAATAGTAAATAGATGTGAGTAAAATAATAAATCTGCATTCATTTTCCTTTATTTTGCTTTTTATTTAACAAAAATTTGTTTACTAACACCTTAGATTTGATGTTTTTCCTAACCTATCCCTAAATCTTACTAAAAACCAGAAAAATGGAGGAAGAACGTCTGCCCTGTAAAGGGTGGCTAGAAAAAAAAGTTATTTCTTTGACACATTGAGAGATTATGAATCTGATTTGAACAAGACTTTGGTAAAGTTTATAAAAAGGTCTACTATTGAAATGTATATGATTTCCTTTTTTTTAAAAAACAAATTCACAGGAGATATTGTGTGTGACCTCAAGTGTGATCATATCTGCACTATGGGCCAGGGTCCTAACACTTCATTCTGTTTGTGTAAAAGTGGCTACAGTCTCCAAGGTACTTGGACATGCCAAGGTGAGGACTAAGCTGATGTTTTTATGACTGTTATTGTGTTGTCAAAAACACTGACCAAACAAGATGTTTCTGTTTTGATCTGTTCTTTCTTTTTTTAAATTGTTTTTAGAAACAAAAATACAATTTTAACATTTTAATTTTTAAAATTTATTAATATATCTTTTTTAATATTCAATGTGCATTTTGAAATAATTTTAGATTGTAAAAAACAAAATCAATCCATCAATCTTAACAGATATCAATGAATGTAACTTTAATCACTTGAACCTGTGTGACCAGAAAGACAAATGTGTCAACACTGGAGGTGGTTACAATTGTTCTTGTCTTCCTGGCTACTTTCTTGATAACAATGGCCGCTCTTGTGTTGGTAAGAAGTTATTGAGATATTACTTAGATTTCTAGGTTTATGAACTTGCATTTGATTGGTTCTAAGACGTTTCTTAATCATTAAAATGTAATTGAATAATTATTTTAATAACTATTTTACTAAAATATAGGTAATATAAAAACTTAAAATGTTTTTGTAGGGAGAAAAGGAAATATATTAATACTGTAGTTATAATTACCAATTGAAGGCTTAACTCTTTATATATTTAAATATTGATAACTATTTGAAGGTTTACAAATAACAGCCAAAACATTTTTTTAAAACTTGATGGAAAATATTTGTGTGAGATATAAATATTTTCAGGTAATTTTTTTACAATAACAGTTTTGATGAAATAAAAAAAGAGCATGTGAAAGAGCATAAAATAGATGAAAGTATTATCACCAACATTTGGCTCAGTCTGATACTATATTTGAGATTGGTAATTTTCTCAGAACCATAAATATTATTTTATTCCATTGAGTTCTTCTGTACTTCCCTTGATCTACACAGCCTGTGCTCAAGGTAAATGGGGACCTGAATGTAGCAATGACTGTGCCTGTGGTACTGGTGCTGAGAGCTGTGACCCTGTTAGAGGATGTCTCTGTAAACCTGGATTTGCTGGTTTGTTTAAGAATTTAATTATTTTGTGTCAACTTTTCAATTATTTTTACTTCACACATGAAGAATTTCTTTTTACTTAACAAAGTTTAAAAAATCATTTCTGACATTATTTCCATGTTTGTTGTAACCATAGGAACACACTGTGACAGAGATGTAGATGAGTGTTCTACTGGTCTCCTTATCTGTCAGGCTGGGGAAAAGTGTGTCAACAGTTTTGGCAGTGCCAGTTGTCAATGTTTTGAAGGATACAGTAAATTAGATGGAACATGTCAAGGTAAATTCTTTTGTCAAGTCACTCTTTATTTATAATAATTGATGGACTGCATTCAAGTTGTGTAAATGAAATATAAGAACAAGGTATGTTAAACTTGAATTCATAAACAGGACAAAAGATTTTGACATTTGGGCTTAGAGCCTTCATCAGAAAACAAGACAAATGATTTATAACAAGTATCAGATCACAACAAAAAAACTTAAGAGATTTCTTTTTTGTTGCCGGAAGTAGGATTACAGAAAGTGAAATAATATATATATTGGTACTGTGAAAAATAAGATAGGACCTTAACGGACCAAAATATTTAGGTATACATAAAATCTAAGGAATAAGAAAAAAAAGAAGAAATACAGGGAAATTGAGAAACATTAGTTAGAGAGTATTTGATTCATACCATGTGGAGATATTTCACTCTTTATTTAGGACCTTTACCTGAAAAAGAGTTTAATTTTTTTTTAACCAGAATTGGGATTTTTATTGACACCCCAAGGAGCAGAAATTATATTTAAAATTCATACATTCTCAGAAATGTGCGTCTGTACAATAAATTAGAAAATAATAAAATGCATATAAAAAGTTAATCCTGTTAGTTTAATTTTGTACTAAATTATTTGTATTATGGGAAAGCACAACTGAAATTGCACTTTGAGTGCTAAAAGAAATATTAAATAAACCGAATGGATTCAAACTTCATATTAAGCTCAACCTCCAAACTTTAAATATTATCTACCAAAGGAATATTTTTGATAATATAAAAGTTTTTTAAAATCTTTTTTTTTTGCATTAACAAGTTTTATTTTTGCTTTTATTTGTATTACGTTTGAGAGGATGTCGTACAAATGTTTTATTGAAGCAAATTATGGTTATACTAGATATGATCACTTTTAAAATATTACCTATCTATAATTTGTCATGTTATATATTACCTCAAATACAAATAAAATATTCTATCAACTTGCATTCCAGACATCAATGAATGTTCCAGCTACCTGACCAATGAATGTGACCAAGTGTGTGACAACTTTGTGGGTGGTTTCTCCTGTTCTTGTCACCCTGGATACAAGTATTTGAACAGAGCATGTACAGGTAATGCTGGTTGACTTAGTCAAGTATCTCATCATGTAACCCCATGTGTTATATAGGCCAATTTCTCTATATAAATATCATCACAGAGGTTTTAACTTGTGTATTGAAATGAATTTCAACAATTAATGATGCATTCTGTAATAATCAACATTTTTGGCCTGGTCAAGCTAACAAGCTGATATTAACTTGAGGAATTTCCCTCGGACAACTAAACATTATTGACATTGTACGGACAACTAAACATTATTGACATTGTACGGACAACTAAACATTATTGACATTTTATGTTAACTGATAGTTTATTTATCTAATTTAAAATTATTTTTTTTTAGACATTGATGAGTGTAAACTGAACTTGGATGGCTGTGAACAAAATTGTGACAACACCAATGGTGGATATCATTGCTCTTGTAGTGATGGACTTAAGCTGGGTGTGGATGGAGTCAGTTGTGTTGGTAAGGCTGGGTGTGGATGGAGTCAGCTGTGTTGGTAAGGCTGGGTGTGGATGGAGTCAGTTGTGTTGGTAAGGCTGGGTGTGGATGGAGTCAGCTGTGTTGGTAAGGCTGGGTGTGGATGGAGTCAGTTGTGTTGGTAAGGCTGGGTGTGGATGAAGTCAGTTGTGTTGGTAAGGCTGGGTGTCGATGGAGTCAGTTGTGTTGGTAAGGCTGGGTGTGGATGGAGTCAGTTGTGTTGGTAAGGTTATCTCATTCAAATGGGGTGTAGGATATATTTAAGAAAGTAGCGATTAGTAAAAAGTAAATTATTTTAAAGCAAAATTTCACTCAGAGATTAACTATATTTAATCAAATGTAACAAAATATCTTATAAGATATTTTATGCATAATAATACAGGTAGGTGAAACTATATGTTGGAATTATTTTCTTATCATTACATTTTGAATAAATGATTATAAATGCTGATCAGAGCTTTGTTGAATCTTTTTGTTCATTTGCAAAAGAAATACTGTGTATAGTTAAGAATTAGAAATACCTACTTCCTTTCTCAGTGATTGATGTATGTGTACCAAACCCTTGTTCTGACAAATGTGCTGTAGTCAATGCCAACCCAGTCTGCTTCTGTCCTAAAGGGAAACAATTTGATGCTTATAATAAGTCATGTATTGGTAAGTCTTGTCAAAATCAGGGAAATCTTTCAATTATTCAATTAAAAATTGTGTTTTTAAGTCTAAAAAAAATGTGTTTAAAGAGTTTGTTTTTTTTGAATAGAAATATCAATAAAATTGAAAAAGGACATGCATTTATAATTATGAAGTTATTTATCTACAGTTAATGCATTACAAATCCAGATTCTGTCAACAGTTTGTAATAATAAATATAAGTATAGTATATAGGAAACAAAGAGAGTAAATATAAATGAATGTTGAATTAGTAAATATTTTATAAGTTCTTCTTTGCTTCTCTAACCAAACTTTCATGGAGAGGATTACCTTGGTAGAGGGGGTGAAATTATATATGTATTATATTATATATATATATTACAAGTTCTTCTTTGCCTTTTGGCTAAGAGTTTATTGTAGTATCTGTTCCCTTAGGTTACCAAACTTTCATGGGTGGGTTGTGATATCTTGCTTTTTGTCTGGCATAGCCAGGAAGATTGATAGAATAAATGAGAGAGCCACAAGGGCCAAGAGACCTGCAATGGCAGAGTTGTTAGAGAAGTACATCTGGATGATACCCCCTACCCAGGAAAGCATATTTTGCAAGTCTATACAAGCTAAACAAGACAACATTTTCATCTTTCATTATGATTGTTGAATCAATATTTGAGGCATTTCCACTGTAGGAAAGTCACCTTTTTTTTGTATAAAACAAGGGATTTAGAAATGGATTTAACAATATTTGAAACTAATTTCAAACCATGTTTCAGATGCTGACATGTGTCTAGGGAACTCTTGCTCTGATGACTGCCAGGAAACAAATAATGGGTCAAGTTTTCAGTGTACCTGTCCCAATGGGAAAAAACTGGCAGCTGATGGTATAACATGTATAGGTGAGGCCTTGTTTGAGGTCCAGGTGCATTTGGAGTTGATCTCTATGCTTATGGCATAAACAGTTTTTATTATTAAAAAAAAGTTCATTGGGGCCATGTATGAGGACAAATTTTATATTAAGGGACATGATTGGTTGATATATCTTAATGTGTCAAGTAATCTTGTGTAATTTAAAACTGAATGCTTCCCAAGAAATTTAATAACTTTCCCTCCTTCAGGCAAATTACCTTCACTTTTAAGGGAGTAAACATAGACTTACCTTTAGGCTCCAACTTTGCAGAAATTATTTTTTTATCATTCATTCACAATTTTGAGAGTGAACATTTTTTTTTTGTGCTCAAAAAGATTAGCATTTTGCAAAGTGATTGCCACAAATGCCTATAAGAAATGTTATCTTTTAAAAAATTGTATCCAATATTTTTGTAATTTAATCTATTTTAGACTGTCTAAGTGGTACTTACGGATTGAACTGCAGTAAAAAATGCTCCTGTAATGCAACAAACACTGATTCCTGTGACAAGGTTTGTTTCATCTAATCAATAATAGCGTTTTATTATTTGGTTATTAACACACTGAACAGGACAATGAAAGTTAATAAAATAAAATATCTGACGTTATTAATTTTTCTTTGATACCAAGGTACACATTAATTTAAAATTTTTTATTAAATTTAATTTGGATTTCTGAGAATTTGAAAGATTTAAAAAAAATGTTATTTCAGTTTTTATATTATATTAATTACTTTTTAATAAATATTTTCAAACATGAAATATGACTCTTGTAACCATGCTGTTTGACACATGATATGTCACATTCTACAAATCTTATTCTTTATTTCACATTATATGTTAATTTTTTTTAGACAACTGGAGAGTGCATATGTAAACCAGGTTGGCTCTCAGCCACATGTGATGTAGACAATGATGAGTGCCAAGTAATACCTACCTCCTGTCCATCTCCATTCAAATGTATTAATGTCCCTGGGAGTTTTGTGTGTAAATGTAACTCTGGTTACTACTCTTCAAATAGCCAGTGTCTCGGTAATTGCATTATCTTATGATTTGACATCAGGCTAGCTTATTTGGTGTAGAATCTTTGTTCATTTTTTTCTTTATAATATGTTATGTAGTATTTAGGTCTACAATTTTGTATTTAGATTCATTTTAATAATGTAGTATTTATATAAGTACAAACAGTGTTGTTTTTTTTCCTATTTACACCATAATTCTTCTAATTTTTTAAATTTATAATTTTAGCATGCTCTGACAACACATTTGGAGAGGAATGCCAAAACCAATGTCAATGTGATCTGTCACACAGCTCTTGTGACAAAGTGACAGGTTACTGTACATGTCATACTGGGTGGACTGGGACTCATTGTGACAAAGATAACAATGAATGTGACAGCACTGATAATATTTGTGTTACAGAAAAAAAAAAACATTGGGTGAGAATTTAAAGACAATAGTTTGCTGACTTTTTTTCTTTCAATTATTGATATTGCTTGTTAAGGAAAATTGCTTGAGCTCTTATAAACTATTATTGTTAAAATGAAATTGATTGTTGTTTATTTGCTTTTGGTTGCATGAGCATAGTCAGATTATAATGATGATCTTTCACTGACCTACATTTTAAAAATTATATTCAATTTTTTTTAAATTTCAGATCTGCATTAACTCCCCCGGATCCTACAAATGTGACTGTGCCTCTGGTTATAAGAATAATGATAACACCTGTGTTGGTGAGGGACATTTTTTATTATGTTATTATTGATTATTTAAAGAAAGATAATAAATTACGGCTTTAAAATTTTAAGTAATATATATGGCATCCTTCCGTCTATGTACACTTCAATGAATGGCTCACAAGCCAATCCGGGAATGGAGTAATTAAAGTGGAGAGAAAGGATGATGCTTAGCAAAAATTTTAGGTTTTGAAATGTTAATTTAAGTGGTATTTTAATCCATAAAGTTATAAAAATGCACTCATACCTGAAAATAATTTTATATTGATTTGAACAAAAATCATTTTAGATAAAAAGATTTGCTCAATCTTAACTTTAAATTAAGGTTGAAGGCAAAACAATTCAAAAGCCAAAAATGTATATTTTTTTTTTTTCAATGGCAACCTTTTAAACAATAAATGACATTCCTCATGTCCCTTAGTCCTTGGACCGTTAGGCAACCCAGATGACATGTGAACCATCCTCCTTCATTCCTCTCTGTCTTCTGCACTACGCACTGCATCGCCCAGTGTTAGTCCTGTCCACTCTTTGATGTTATCCTCCGATCTGTTTCTTTGTCTTCCTCTTCTTCTCCCTCCTCTTGTGGTGCCCTGCAATATTTCTTTGGCAAGCCCTTGTATGTTTACTTGTTACGTGGCCGTACCATTGTAGTTTGCATTTTTTCACAGTCACCAGTAGGTCATCGTACTCCCCAATTGCCTGATGAACCCTTTCTTTCACTGTATCATTGGGGATATGGTCCCTACAGCAGATGCCAAAAATGACATTAAAAAATGGCAAAATAGATAGAACAAAGTTATTAATTTGAAGTTAAATAATTTAACATATTTCATATAAGTTATAAGACAAGTTGATACACATGTTCTACACTGAAGATAGTGTTCTTGTTATGAAATGTTTTCTATTACTTGTCCTACAGACCTGGATGAATGTGCTGGAGATTTCAGCAATGAATGCGATGGCACCTGTAGCAATACAGAAGGCAGTTACACATGTGTTTGTGGGGCAGGCTATAAACTGGCCTTAGATGGTCATACTTGTCAAGGTAAGCCCATGCCAGGCTATAAACTGACTAACAGGGTCAGACTTGTCAAGATAATTTTGCTATAAATAACTAGGGATCTTGTTATGTGATGTAAGAATATTATAAGATTAACTAGACATCGTGCCATGTAAGGTGAGACTGTTATGTCTAACGAGGAATCTTGTTTTATAAGGTTAGATTGTTATAAGTTAAACTAAGGTACCATATTTTAAATATGTTATAAACAAATTTTCATGTTTTAATTTAAGGTTTGACATTTAACAATTTTTAAAAAAAAATGATAATTGATTTATCAAGAAATGTCAAAGTATCTTAAAGAAATCTCATAAACAAATATCATAACTCTCAAAAGACTGTAGATTTGTCCATTTTTAATGACCTTGAATATATCTTATTCTTCACTGTGTCTCATGGCTGTAATTTTGTAGCTACCTACAAGTGTTATATATCATTTTAAAGGTAATTAGATGCTCTTTAATTGATATTTGGTGTTTGTTCAAAATATCCTTGCTAAATTTTATTATTTATTAATTTTGGGCAACAAAAAAAAAAATTTTAAGTGGACAAAAACATAACATCACATTTTTTACAAAGAAGGAAAAAAAAAAGTGTTTCCAAATATATCAATAAAATTGATATTTTATTAGAATGTGTTCAATACTACGAAACATATTCAAATTTCAAAAGAATAGACTCATAAATAAAAAAGTTATGACTATTTGTTGGCAACATAACATATTCAAGGAAGTATAGCTTTGAATATGTCCTTAGAACTAATGGCCTTGCTCGCTGTCTATCATAAAAGGATTTCCTGGTCATTTCTTGTAAAATTAAGAGCTTGATAAGTCCTGCATTCATAATAAATCCACTTTGTAGCGAAAACTCCCCTTCAATGATGTTATAATGGTAACAATTTTTGAAGACACAAAATTTCTGCGGCTATTGTCCTGCACACACTGCTTACTAATAACCAACCAAATCTGTAGAAAGTAGAGGTTGAAAATTTCTATTTGCTTTTGAAATTTCATTATATCCTCTCTTGTTTTACATCAGGAAGCAATAATGCTTTGTACCTCTATTCTAAATGCAGCAAAGTCCCACAGTCTTTTGTCATCATAACCCATTGTATTGACTGTGTTGGACATCTGCCCTTCATTTTCATAGATGCTGTAGTGTCAAAATATAAAAACAAAAAACATATTAGTTTAGCTAAAATAAAAATTTACAATATAAATAAAAAGATTTCTAAATATTCAACAATCTGCCTAAATTACTTTTACTTCAACTTTTCATTGAAAAGGGAACACAGCTGATTGTTACAGTTTAATAGCCTTGTTGGCCTTATACTTATATAAGCCATATAACTTATATTTATATGAATATGGCATTGTTTACATTTTGCTAACTGAAACGTAATAATGTTTAAAAAAATTTATAACTACAAATTAGTTTCAATTAAAACAAATAAATAATTTAATCTATTTAAGAATTTTATGCTACTAGAACTTAAATAAAACTAATATTAGGGCTAATAATAGTGGTAAGAAAATATCACAGTCACACTAGTCACAGTATCAGTATGCGTGAGTTGAGTATGAATGAAAAAAGTAAACAAACCTTGATAACTTACAGTTACAGAATTCTCAATATCAGACACATCTGAAGTGCTATCTTCATCAAAAATATTCCTCTAAGTAAGAATAATTGTCCATTTCAAGCTTATAATCAAAATCAGACTCCATAGCAATGTTTTAGTGTGTATAGTAACAGTGAACCGGAATAGTGGCAAAATATGAGTAAGTGGCAAAAAAGAAAATTTATGAATGGACAAGTTGCTACCAGATTTCTTCAAGAACTAGTAGTATAAAGGATTTTTTCTTTGTTGCCAAATAGAAATTTAACATTCCAAAATAGTAAATCTTTATTTTCGCCTTTTAATATTATTTTTACATATATTTTAGGGATTGTTTTTTTCACCCGCCATATATGACCGATTTTTCAATCTCTCGTCTTTTGAGAGATAAACAAAAAGAATCCTTTTTGCTTAACTTTATTTTTTCTTAAGTCATTTGTGGCGGATTGTCGTTGTCTAAGAATAGGTTCACAGTGGAAAAAAGTATCTCCTGTCCACAATATGAAGATGCACTCTACTCATCAAAATGATAACTCATTTAAAAAAAATGTCTTCTTGTTGCTCATAACAATAATTACACACGACTTCCCCACATGTTTTTGTTTCCAAATACCACCAATGTCATAGATCATAGATCATACAGCATACATAACATGGTTAAGTAAAATTCGTGGGATATAAGGGGAAATAACTAAAGGGAAAAACAATATTGCTCACTCACACATCTTCTATTGCTCTCATCTCACTAGACATTGACGAGTGCCAACTTGGCACCAGTAGCTGCCAACAAAAATGCACCAATGACATTGGAAGTTTTTCATGCTCATGTGAAGCAGGTTATGAAAGGGATGAAACTAATCTAAAAAAATGTTATAGTGAGTAATAATAAATGATTATTAATCTTATTTCTTTTTTTTAGTTAGCATATTTATTTATATTAGTTGCATTATTTTTATATTGCCTATTGTACTATCATCCTTATTAAGCCCGTAATCATCCAGAGAGGAAAACTTTGATACAACAGCTTAGTCTTACACAACACCTTTTACTTAAGATTTAAGGAGCCTTGATATACTCTAAAATATATTTAGCTAGTCATTTTAATTATTTTAAAGCTTCTTGTTTAAAATAGAGACAGACCGAAAGTGATTTTCTGATTTTGACCGAAAATAGGCCGAAAATTTTAAATGACTTCCGGCCGAAACCGAAAAAAGGCCGAAAGTTAAAAATGAATTTCGGCCGAAACCGAAAATGAAATATTAAGATATTTTGAAATTCGTTCCCGCATACATTCTGCATACATTGAAAATGATGTGGGAAAGTATAAATACTTACATTCTTTTTATAAAAAATGAGATAATCGTAAATATTAATAAATAAACATCTAATATAGTGGTCTCAAACTCGCAGCCCGCGAGCCATTTGTGACCCGCAAGACGATATTTTGCAACTCGCTACATGACAGAAAAGTTTAGTGTAAATGCGCCGGCCCATTTCCCTCATTCTCATATCTATAACGTGACTCTCCGCGACAGTTTCAGTCGAATCTCACCGACTAGTCTAATTCTGATTTTTTAAAAAATGTTTCTATATATTTTTGTATGCCAGGTCTCTGGCAACAGTGAGTAGGTGGATGAAAGTGAATCCTAGTTCTTGAGAACCCTTAATGATTTTATTGTTATTTATAAAGGTTGAGCAGATTGTAACAGTTGTAATCGCTTTTTTGTGTGGATTACTTGATGCGGCCCACTCTCATTCAGACACTACCTCCTGCGCCCCCC
>CAXITT010001427.1:21038-49831 GCA_964033795.1 Lymnaea stagnalis
CTTTCTTATTCGAATTTCTCAATTTGATGTCAAAATGATATCCATCTTCTCCTTGCCAAAATAAAATAGGATATTGCAATCAAACGTATGAGGGATGAGTTTCTGAGACTTGCTGAACATCCCCACTTCTGCGATGAAGAGTTATATCACGTGAGTTAAATTCTTCGCCGACTTTAACGATTGCCACTTCATCAATTGTTGGTGCATTGTATTGTCTTTCATGTTGGCCGACAGGTGTTTAGTCTGCTCTAACTATGACTTTGTATTCATCAGTCGGCATCTTTTCAAGTGCAATTCTATACATTTGAATTAATTCGTTGTGTTGCAAAAATAACGTTTGCATTGCAGCGACGATTTCTCGTTTAGTGCCCGTATTGATATGACAACGTTGATCGATTTGTTCATCAGCCAAGTCACTTGCCCAAAAGGTTGCACGTAATTGTGCCAATACCTACTGGCTTAACCTCTGTTCCAGCATACAGTCAGCTGCAGATATGGGTGATGCAAAACCAATGTACGAAACATCAAAAAGGCAACTGGCCCCTTGACGTCCAAAATTGCTCCTCTAAAGTCCAAAAATGGAGAAATTATCCAAGACCGGGCAGCACAGCTAAAACGGTGGGTTGAGCAGGGTTGAGCATTATCTGGAATTGTATTCAACAGTTACCACAGTCTACTTTTCAACACTGCCCGCCTCCGAGCCAAGACCAAAACGACAGATGTCCTAATTCGCGAGCTACTATTTGCGGATGATGCGGCTCTAACCGCACACACAGAAATTGGTTTGCAACAACTCATGTCAAGCTTCTCCAATGCCTGCAAAGAATTTGGTCTTCAAATCAGCTTGAAAAAGACAAACATCATGGCCCAAGACACTCGACCTCCACCTAACATAAAAATCGATAACGAAAACTTGGAGGTTGTGGACACCTTCACCTACTTGGGGCCCAAGGTCTCCAACACACTGTCCATTGAAGAAGAAATTAACAGCAGAATCGGCAAGGCAGCTGCCACAATGGCTAAACTAAATAAACGGGTCTGGCAAAACACCAAGCTAACGGAGAAAACCAAACTGTGCGTCTATCGAGCTTGTGTCATCAGTACACTACTATACCGGAGCGAGACATGGACCACCTATACATCTCAAGAGCGAAAGCTTAAACGCTTCCATATGAGATGCCTGCGTCGCATCCTTGGTATTAAATGGCAAGAAAAAGTGACTAATAGTGAGGTCCTAATGCGTGCGAATACCCAAAGCATGTTCACAATCCTTAGTGAAAGACGCCTGAGATGGCTAGGTCAAGGCCGCATTCCGAAAGACCTCCTATATGGTGAACTTGCTTCGGGAAAGAGGAAAACAGGTCGCCCACGTCTGCGATTTAAAGATGTCTGTCAAAGGGACATGAAAGCAGCCAAAATACATACAAGTGACTGGGAGTGTAAGGCAAAAGACCGATCTACGTGGCGCACAGTTGTCAAAGAGGGCGTCATGGTAGCCGAGGAGCAAAGAATGGAAGAGGCTGCAGACAGAAGAGCTAGGAGAAAGGCCAAAACATTTAGAAGCACGGAACTCGTGTGTAAAAACTGTGGTAAAGACTGTCACTCAAGGATAGGACTGCACAGCCACTCGAGAAAATACAACCCAACCAAACGGTGATGCACCATCGTCTCACGAGGCGGAAGGATGCCGATAGATCGATTTGTTCATCAGTATTCCCCATGAAATCATTTGAAGACATTTGTGATATGTGTTTTGCATTGACATCAGAGATCCTACACGATTGTAAATTTGGCCTTGCACTTTACTTTAAATGTTGGCATGTAATTCTCGCGCACGATGTTTGTTGCACCGAACGATGTCATTTGGAAACATGAATTGCATTTGCGTATGTTTGCCAAGAAATGTTTCGATTGGCTATTGTCACCTGATACCAACAATAATAATGGTTACGATGGTGAATGTAATTCTCACACGTTAGGATCTCCCTTCTTTTTACATGAAAACCTCGCACAATAGGTACGTTCATTGTTGGCAGGAGATTTCCAGTTGTATAGTTTCTCATTAATTTATAAATCGTAAATTCCAGCGGTAAAAAATGAGCATAGTTCAATACCTACGCAATCAAGTGTGTTATTTAATTACTTGAGAAACCATCGATTGGTGTAAAATGTATTTACATAACACAAAACAACTCCGAAATTATAAGACTCTATTCAAGAAATACTCTTAGTTGAAAAAAAAAACGCGATTTTGATGTCATTTCCGATTCTAAAATGCGTCACAAAATTCAAGCTTATTTATACAAATAACAAAAATACTCTCTACACTAAAAATGTAAAAACGTGTTTTCTCTGCTTTACTACAAATGTGTCATTTGTTCAAGGGCGGTAGTGTTGATATCTTCGTTATAAATTATATTGATGAAGCTCATTTAAGAAAATAAATTGAATTTAGGGTCCCCAGCCCTAATTGGAATATTGTACAATGGATGTACTAAATTTGAAAAAATTGCCGGCGCATTCAGCTACTTCCACACATGCAATAGCTCTGTTTGAAATTATAGTTACAAAGCTCTTAGAAGAAAATATGAAATTAGGGTCACTGGCCCAAACGGAATATTGTAAAATGTTTTTTTTTTCTAATTTAGAAACATTTTCGGTAGTGCGCATTTCACTTGACCCAGTTTGATCGCAATCGAATGAATGGTATAGAAATGCATACGCTAATTATATAGATAATAGAAGTGTGGAAAACGAATTTAGGACCCCCCTCCAATTGTAGAATTGTTGTATTACTTCAGAAACCAACTTAATATGTCACACACTCAATTTAATATCACTATTTGTATTTGAGTAAAAAGCTATCCATTCATGCATTAGCTATGTTTGAAATTATAGTTGTATAGCTTGAAATTATAGTTGTATAGCTTATATAGAAAAAAACGAACATAGGACCCCTGGCTAAAAACGGAGTATTTTAAAATGGTTGTAATCATTTAAGAAACCTTTGCGGGCGGGCGCAAAACATCTCTCTAAAATTTTATCGCATTGTAATAATGTAGAGGAGCGCATACGGGAATTATTATTTTTTATAAAGCTCCTAATGTAAGGAAAAAAACGCTAATTTTGGGCCAATTGCCAAAAAAACGGAATATTTTTAAAGTGTTGTAATGAATGGTTATGTTTATAGATAACAACTCGTCAAAGTTTTGTCGCAATCGCATGAATGGTGCAGGAGTGCATACAGTTTGAAATTATATTTATATAGCTCGTATAAGAAAAAAACCTAAATAGGGCCGCTGGCTAAAATTGGAATATTTTGAAAAGTTTATAATAATTTAAAAACCTTTGCGGCCTTGCTTCCAACATCTCACCAAAGTTTTAAGTTTTATTGCAATCGGATAAATGGCGTAGGAGCACATATGAAAATTAATTTTTAAAAAGCTCATATAAGAAAAAATACGAATTAAGGGCAAACGGCCGAAAACGGAATATTTTTTAAAGTGTTTAAATAACACAGTAAAATGCACTGGCACATAGACAACAACTCACTAAATTTTTTACCAATCGCATGATTGGTTTAGGAGCTCATACGGTTTGAAAATATATTTATATAGCTCATATAAGGAAAAACGAATATGAGGCCCCTGGCTCAAAACTGAATACTTTAAAACGGTTGTAATAAGTTAGAAACCTTTATAGACATGCTTGCAACATCTCACCAAAGTTTTATCGGAATCGGATAAATGGTGTGGGAGCGCATGCGAGACATACAGACATACAGACATACAAACATTCATTTATATATATATAGATTAGGCACAAATAAATGTGTGTCAACAAAACATTTTTTTGTTCAGGGTGATTGTGCAAAATACAAATGAAAACGTTTCGGCAAACGTCTTCGTCAAAGCAAAAAATCAAAATCTTTAAAGAAGTATAAAGTAAATTTACATAATACATATTTACATGTATGCTACCTAAAAAATAGCAAAGAATAAGAGTGCATGCTGTATTAATAGCAAAAACATCATGAATAAAAGTAATACAAAAGATGACATACATGTTAAAGATCTAAGAGTGTCAAGGGGCAGCTTGGAGCATACAAATTAAATGGGGCCTTTGTTTCCTGGGTTATGCATATAAAACAGTACATTTTATAATTGGCTACTACTACATTCCTTAAATTTATTTCCCGAAAGATTGCGATATAATTGTCATTTATCAAACATATATTTTTTTAAACATTCGACATTTTTCATGCTGACGTCCTGAGACTTACCTGTGACCTTAATGGAATGAAGTTAAGACCGATGTCATCTCAGTAGAATGAGTTCATTTCGGTAGACCAAGGTCAGTTCAGTGAATTTCATTTCTCTACAATATCTATATAAGACGGCACCGAGAAGCCCGGTTCTCTCCAATAACTATATAAGACGGCGCCAAGAAGCCCGGTTCTCTACAATAACTATATAAGACGGCACCAAGAAGCCCGGTTCTCTACAATAACTATATAAGACGGCACGAAGAAGCCCGGTTCTCTGTACAGTCCCCGAAGGCAAACTGAAGAAGCACTGACAAGAAAACGGAAAAAAGCATCCACTGCTGATTTGAAATGACTCAAAGACCAAGCCATTTAAGCCAATTGTGTTGTGCATGCTTTCGTGAGCGGTCGTGGGGGAGAACATATTTTATGCAAGATACTGTGAAGGCCATTTCAGCTCATTGATTTATAAATGACAGGTTTACAACAAAAAACTACAAATGCAGAAAAGGTAATTGTAACACATGGCTCTGACATGCTATTTATCAGGGTGTTGTGTCAGTAGCATGGTTAACTGCGCTTCTATATTGATGATTCAGGATGCCGGCTTGTGTAGAGTAATACTTCTTCCATTCCTTCACACAAAGAAGTATATTAATTTCCAATTAAACTCGCAGTACTTTATTACGTCATCTTTTACAATAATAATATTAAGAAGAATCCTTGCATAAATATCCAGTTAATAACATCCACAATGCAATTATTTCACATATTTATATATATATATATTATTCCATGGTATAAAAAATTCACCTCTCAGAAAAACGACCACGTCCTCACTTAACTACGATATCCGATGTACTGCCCCATGATCACTCAACTAAACGTGGGGCTCACTTCCGCTTTACAAAACGTAATTTACTCTCTTTCCCCGTGAAAAATACACGTTAACATAGTTCAAAATTCTAATTATGCCACCTCTGTGACTCAATGATTTTGTGTTACTGTAATTATGTATGTAATTTTTTTATATTATTTTCTTTCATTTGCGCTCAGCATGTAACATGATTATTAGCAGTGCTTTTTGTGATGGAATCCTTTGGAAGGATTTGTTTATTATTATTTTTTGAACTGAGTAAATTAAGTACTCGGTAGTTTACCCCAAAAATAGTTGAAATACATATTAAAAACCATGTTAATACTTAGTAATATTTTTAAAAACTATATTTGTATAATGCAGTCAGGTCAAGCAAGCCATCGCTTGACTTTTTGAGGCCCCTGCCACTTTTAGGGTTTGTCTACTTTGCATTCTTGAAAAATGTATCTGCATCACAACTTTCCCCCCCCCCCCCAAGGCCCCATACAGCCGTCAGGGTTGCAGGACCCACACGATGGTTCAAGAGACACTTACATATCTATACATATAAAGATTTAAAGCCATCGCTTTACTTTTTGAGGCCCCTGCCACTTTTAGGGTTTGGCTACTTTGCATTCTTGAAAAATGTATCTGCCCCCCAACTTTCCCCCCCCCCCCCCCAAGGCCCCATACAGCCGTCAGGGTTGCAGGACCCACACGATGGTTCAAGAGACACTTACATATCTATACATATAAAGATTTAAGGGGCAAAGCTAAGATAGGGCAAACAGCATACACTCATGGACGCCACAACTGGAATGAATTTAGTTCATGTTGGGCTGGGGCGGTGTTAGAGATGTCCGTGATCTTTTTTTTTTTTTGGCGCTTCTCACCCAAAAGTCATAAATGCACGCTCTCTTGAAAGAAACACCGAATTGAAGTGTGTGCCAAAATGCATCTCTGCATTTTTAATTACTCAAAAAAATTTTAGAGAGACCCCTGCCCCCACTTTTGCTTGAGAGGCTTCGGTACCTTAAATTTATACCCCTTAATTTCCTCATGCTAATCCATGTGACATTAAGACGTTGAATCTAAGCTTGTGCAAAATAATTACCCTCGGTGCGCCACACAACCGCAGTGAATTCAGTTAATTTATAACTCTGAAGTCATAAATCCTTTCCCGGACGTTTAAAAAATTCCTTCCCCCGATCAAATAGTTAAACAGAAACACAGAATTCAGGTCAACTCAAATATGCACCTCTTGATCTCCTCAGATCTCGCTCCCTTTCCGCCCAAGAGCAATTGGCGCTTTCAATGTCTGACAATGACAGAATAATTGGCAGTGATCACCAATTTAGATTTCTTGCTATCCCAAGTCTTCAGCCAGTGGGATTAGTACCGTACATAAAACATTTGCTCCGACTAAATTGCGATATACAAAACATTGAAACGAAGTCATTTTAATTTTGAAGTGGCCTGTATTGGATTGGTACACGTTGTAATTAGGGCCTACTTAGCACTTATCCAATTGTTTTTACAACTAGGAATGAAAATCGTGAAACGTGACTATCGACCGCAATAATCATCCTTCAATATCACACAATGGACCGTTCGTTTGTGTTAAAATTACTGACCGTATTTTCGCGCATGTAAGACACACCTAATTATAAGACGAGCCCATGTATAAGACGAGCCCATATATAAGACGAGCCCATATATAAGACGCACCCTGTGTGCGGGGACGTGAAACGTTTCATAAGTAGCGTCTTATATACGCAAAGATGCGGTAATATTAGTGCCCCCCATGGCCGTTCCAAAATTTTGGACGCACTCCCTTTTATGATACAAACTATGCAGTTGTCATAAAATGCCCCACCCTCACCCCCCGAGAGAAAAAGTGAGACCTGGCTAGACAACCCCATCAGCTCCTTTCTATGCCAATGGCAGAGACGTAACTAGAATGTTTGGTACCAGGGTAAAAGATTCATTTTTATCTCACCCCTCAACTCTGGTACCAATTATCTTTATCTATTAAATATATTAAAGCCCATTTTGGCGCCACCGCTAGACTGGTACCCGGGGTCATCTGCCCTCCCTTTGCCCCGCCTTCAACTACGCCCATGGCCACTAACACTCCCCACGCGAAAATCTGAAATTTACCCCACCCCACATGACATTTTCCGAAAGAAGCACTGCTTAATAGCACAACAAATCTTTGAGCTAATCCTTGAAAGCTTTGGTTTGGTTACAAAATCTTGTGTCGCGTTTGTCCCTGCTGGAAATCTTTAATTTCCTTTTTTCAATTAAAATGCCGTGATCCGATTTCTTCTTGGCATATTATCCAAGTCTGATGATATGTTCTGTTAAACTCAATAGGTTGGATGGGTTCAACTTGCAGTGACATTGTTGATCATTGTCTAGGCAACAGTTGCCCTAATGGTAGCAGTTGTAATAACACTTGGACTGGCTACACATGCCTATGTCCACCATTGTCCACGGGTATGTATATGATTCAGTTATATATTTTAATTTTAAATATTCTCGATAATTCGAGGCCTTGTGATTTAAAAACCGCGATTTCAACATTTTAAATTATCTTTACGTAACTAATGTCTTTTTTTGTAAATAGTCACAAGTACTGTCAAATTTTAGGAGAGGGTAACCAAAGGGAAATAGCTCTTTTTCGGAACTAATAGATCTTTATCAATAATTTAAAAAAAACATTAAGTCAAAACTTTATATATCCCATAGATTTGTTCTTGTGGAGAGGGTCCCGGGAATGGGAGCTATGAACATGAATTGTACATTACTGCTTACATCAATATATACTTACTACTTACATCAATATATACTTACTACTTACATCAATATATACATCACCACTTACATTAATATATACATCACCACTTACATTAATATATACATCACCACTTACATTAATATATACATCACCACTTACATTAATATATACATCACCACTTACATCAATATATACATCACCACTTACATCAATATATACATCACCACTTACATCAATATATACATCACCACTTACATCAATATATACATCACCACTTACATCAATATATACATCACCACTTACATCAATATATAATATATACATCACCACTTACATCAATATATACATCACCACTTACATCAATATATACATCACCACTTACATCAATATATACATCACCACTTACATCAATATATACATCACCACTTACATCAATATATACATCACCACTAACATCAATATATACATCACCACTTACATCAATATATACATCACCACTTACATCAATATATACATCACCACTTACATCAATATATACATCACCACTTACATCAATATGTACATCACCACTTACATCAGTATATACATCACCAATTACATCAGTATATACATCACCACTTACATCAATATATACATCACCACTTACATCAATATATACATCACCACTTACATCAATATATACATCACCACTTACATCAATATATACATCACCACTTACATCAATATATACATCACCACTAACATCAATATATACATCACCACTTACATCAATATATACATCACCACTTACATCAATATATACATCACCACTTACATCAATATATACATCACCACTTACATCAATATGTACATCACCACTTACATCAGTATATACATCACCAATTACATCAGTATATACATCACCACTTACATCAATATATACATCACCACTTACATCAATATATACATCACCACTTACATCAATATATACATCACCACTTACATCAATATATACATCACCACTTACATCAATATATACATCACCACTTACATCAGTATATACATCACCACTTACATCAGTATATACATCACCACTTACATCAGTATATACATCACCACTTACATCAGTATATACATCACCACTTACATCAGTATATACATCACCACTTACATCAGTATATACATCACCACTTACATCAGTATATACATCACCACTTACATCAGTATATACATTACCGGTGAAATCAGTATATACATTACCGCTGACATCAGTATATACATTACCGCTGACATCAGTATATACATTACCGCTGACATCAGTATATACATTACCGCTGACATCAGTATATACATTACCGGTGAAATCAGTATATACATTACCGGTGACATCAGTGTATACATTACCGCTGACATCAGTATATACATTACCGCTGACATCAATATATGCATCACCGATGACACCAATATATGCATCAACTGTTACATCAATATATGCATCACCACTTAATTAATATATGCATCACCACTTACATCAATATATACATCACCACTTACATCAATATATGCATCACCACTTACATCAATATATGCATCACCACTTACATCAATATATGCACCACCACTTACATTAATATATGCATCACCACTTACATTAATATATGCATCACCACTTACATTAATATATGCATCACCACTTACATTAATATATGCATCACCACTTACATTAATATATGCATCACCACTTACATTAATATATACATCACCACTTACATTAATATATACATCACCACTTACATCAATATATGCATCACCACTTACATCAATATATGCATCACCACTTACATCAATATATGCATCACCACTTACATCAATATATACATTACCACTTACATCAATATATACATTACCACTTACATCAATATATACATTACCACTTACATCAATATATACATCACCACTTACATTAATATATGCATCACCACTTACATCAATATATACATTACCACTTACATCAATATATACATTACCACTGACATCAATATATACATTACCACTTACATCAATATATACATTACCACTTACATCAATAGATACATTACCACTTACATCAATATATACATTACCAATTACATTAATATATACATTACCGCTTACATTAATATATACATTACCGCTTACATTAATATATACATTACCGCTTACATCAATATATACATTACCGCTGACATCAATATATACATTACCGCTGACATCAATATATACATTACCGCTGACATCAATATATACATTACCGCTGACATCAATATATACATTAACTCTGACATCAATATATACATTACTACTTAATTAAAATATACATTACTACTTACATCAATCTATACATTACTACTTACATCAAAATATACATTACTACTTACATCAAAATATACATTACTACTTACATTAATATATACATTACTACTTACATTAATATATACATTACTACTTACATTAATATATACATTACTACTTACATTAATATATACATTACTACTTACATTAATATATGCATTACTACTTACATTAATATTTAATATATACATTACTATTGCATATTAGATTCAGAAAAAACCAAATCCATCAATTTGTTGTATTCAGATCAAATGATGATATTCTAAATCGATTTAATGATAGAAACAGTGAATGGTTCTATTGAAATGGAAGTCCCTCTAACTAATGATAGAAACAGTGAATGGTTCTATTGAAATGGAAGTCCCTCTAACTAATGATAGAAACAGTGAATGGTTCTATTGAAATGGAAGTCCCTCAAACTAATGATAGAAACAGTGAATGGTTCTATTGAAATGGAAGTCCCTCTAACTAATGATAGAAACAGTGAATGGTTCTATTGAAATGGAAGTCCCTCTAACTAATGATAGAAACAGTGAATGGTTCTATTGAAATGGAAGTCCCTCAAACTAATGATAGAAACAGTGAATGGTTCTATTGAAATGGAAGTCCCTCTAACTAATGATAGAAACAGTGAATGGTTCTATTGAAATGGAAGTCCCTCTAACTAATGATAGAAACAGTGAATGGTTCTATTGAAATGGAAGTCTAACTAAGAAAGTTAACACTGAAATTTTGAGTTTCGTGGGTTTTTATGAGCCTAATGTTTCACTTGATGTCAAAGTAGCGTGTACGCCTGTCAACACTGCTGAGACTACGACTTCGGCCGCATTAATGACTGCGTCAGTAGCATCGACAACCAAAACAACTGTTTCAACTTCAATTACAACAGTGACATCACAAACAACCGTCAGAACCGCCACATCCCCCACCCTAAGCTCCAAAGCGCCTTTGTCCACTACGAGACCAACTACCACAACACTGGCCTCGCTCATTATTTTATCAACGACCACATCAGGGAAACCACCAGCAGCCATCAGTTCCATGAAAACATTTTTGGCCACGGTGAGTGTATTTTAAATCTACTATGGATTAATGTAATGCTATAACTTTGTTAATAGGAAGGTATTGATTGATCTAATCCATTGTTCAATTTAAAGATGTTTCCATTCATACCCTCTCCATTTAAAATTAAAAAGCCATAAAGATGAAACAATAAATGTATACCACACTTCTCATCTATATTCTATTCTATTCAATATGAGGCAGCAATTATATATTATATTATATTTATAAACGGGTTAATATACTGCTATAATATTGTGTTGGCATCCGTCCGTCACAATGTGACAATGGAGTGGGCTTCGGAGGACGAAATCCACATGGCCTGGGATTATACTTGAAGGATTATAAGCTGGTTCCCAACAGCAAATCGCCTCTCTCCACGCCGCTGGGTAACCCAAGGGAACATCATTGGATGATACAGCTTGGCACCAGTGACGTCGCAGGAGTTGCCGGAATGTTTCATTGTATCAATGTTATCCGACTTTAGGGACTCCATCTCAGGGTTTGAATTCAGAGTTTCCTTCTCTTAGATGAGTTGCCATCCAAGGTTGACGATTCTCATCTACCCTTGACTGGGCTCTAGCTGGAGTTGAACTCCAGACCACCAACTTGAGATTTTGCTCATTTTAGACCATTCGGCCACCCAGCACCCATTATAATATTGAATATAGGGAGGTATTGATGACATTCTGATTAATATACTGCTATAACTTTGTATATAAAAAGGTATTGATGACATTCATATACGGATTAATGTACTGCTATAACTTTGTTAATAGGAAGGTATTGATGACATTCATATACGGATTAATGTAATGCTATAACTTTGTTAATAGGAAGGTATTGATGACTTTCTTATACGGATTAATGTACTGCTATAACTTTGTTAATAGGAAGGTATGATGACATTCATATAAGGATTAATGTACTGATATAACTTTGTTAATAGGAAGGTATGATGACATTCATATAAGGATTAATGTACTGCTATAACTTTGTTAATAGGAAGGTATTGATGGCATTCATATACGGATTAATGTAATGCTATAACTTTGTTAATAGGAAGGTATTGATGACTTTCTTATACGGATTAATGTACTGCTATAACTTTGTTAATAGGAAGGTATTGATGACTTTCTTATACGGATTAATGTACTGCTATAACTTTGTTAATAGGAGGGTATGATGACATTCATATAAGGATTAATGTACTGATATAACTTTGTTAATAGGAAGGTATTGATGACATTCATATAAGGATTAATGTACTGATATAACTTTGTTAATAGGAAGGTATTGATGACGATGATAAGTTAATTCCAATCATCGCTGGAAGTCTTAGCTCAGTGTGTGTCCTGGTGTCTACAGGTGTAGCTGTCTGGCGTTACAGAATATACAAGCTAAGTCAACTGTAAGTATATACGCTTATATTTGGATTACAAGTATACTACAAGCAAACGCAATTGCTCATTATTATTATTACTATTTTTTTTTTTTAAATATAAGTTGAAAAAGAAAAATATTTCAATGCATCAGATAATATGATAAATAATTATTGTTACAAGTTGCAGATTATTTGATTAGTGATGTGATTAAAAGAATTAAAATAATAAGAATTGAAATCTTGTCAGTAGTCGCCATTGAAATAATAACTCAACTATTAACCCGTTTCATGGGTGTGGCCACGCGGTGGTCAGTGCTGAGCTCGAGGAACATTTTAGCCTGTTAAAAAAATGTTAACACGTTCTCAAGAAAGTGTTTGGCCTACTGAGTAAAAACATGCTAAAATTTATCATTTTAGACCTCAACCGCCATTAAAATATGTTTAAAAAAAATATTTTTAACATTTGTACAAAAGAAGGAAAGAATACAATGAGTTATACAATGAGTTATACAATGAGTTATACAATGAGTTATACAATGAGTTATACAATGAGTTATACAATGAGTTATACAATGAGTTCTACACTGAGTTCTACACTGACTTATACAATGAGTTATACAATGAGTTCTACAATGATTTATACAATGAGTTATACACTGAGTTATACAATGAGTTATACAATGAATTCTACACTGAGTTATACAATGAGTTATACAATGAGTTCTACACTGAGTTATACAATGAGTTATACAATGAGTTCTACACTTAGTTATACAATGAGTTATACAATGAGTTATACACTGAGTTCTATTATTTTATTAACATTGCAATTAGAGTTGTGAACGTTTCATGTAAATATTTTCAGCCAAGATTTTAATCATTCCAAGTTTTAAATGTATTTTAACTCCAAAGCAATCCAAACAAGATAAGCAATCCAAACAAGATAAGCAATTCAAACAAGATAAGCAATTCAACACAAGTACTGGTATCAACCCCAGAGCCACCACCTGCTGACATAAGAGATTCGGCACCAAAAACAGACAGGTCCAGAAAGACCACTCAGCGAGACGACCATAACTCATCATTGAAAGAGCCGTATCAGTCACCTTATGCATTGAGACCATCATATTCCAAACCAAAGCCAGGCCCAATTGAAAATTCAATTCCAAACTCATCAGACCAAGCAATGCCACTCAAAGAAATTCAAACGCTCAATCTCAGACAGTTCAAGGACACGTACACATCACCTTACGCATGGACAAACCCAGATTTCAAACCGAAACCATCCCTAATAGAAAAGTTCATTCCAAAAGCATCAGAGCAAGCAATAGCAGAACTAGAAAATAAAACTTGCCACCCAACAAAGTTCAATGAAAGTTACCAATCACCTCACGCTTTCAGTCCTGCATCAATGAAACATTTCAAGCCACAGGCTCATCACCTAGACAAAGTTTCACAAGAATCACCAAAAAGCACAGGCTCGAATTCTGGACTATATAAACTGTTATACCAATCCCCATATTCTTTCAAAATAACCCTTAAAGCCCTATCACAGTGGACAGAGGACCCTACACAAAAAACTCATCAGCAATCCGAGTCATCCAAATCCAAGGCAGCTGTAGCTGCTTCCATGAAAAAGCAACGAGTTTTCAAATCCAAAGTGTCGCCAGCAGAGAATTACCAGTCCCCATACAAATTTGTTCCACAAACTCGTTAGCCGACTACAAAACGTCTCGTCACAACCTGACTAAAATATAAATGTCTCGTCACAACCCGTCTACTATTTAAATGTCTCATCACAACCCGGCTACTATATAAATGTCTCATCACAACCCGACTACTGTATAAATGTCCCATCACAACCCGGCTACTATATAAATGTCCCATCACAACCCGGCTACTATATAAATGTCTCATCACAACCCGACTACTGTATAAATGTCCCATCACAACCCGGCTACTATATAAATGTCTCATCACAACCCGGCTACTATATAAATGTCTCATCACAACCCGGCTACTATATAAATGTCTCATCACAACCCGGCTACTATATAAATGTCTCATCACAACCCGGCTACTATATAAATGTCTCATCACAACCCGGCTACTATATAAATGTCTCATCACAACCCGGCTACTATATAAATGTCTCATCACAACCCGGCTACTATATAAATGTCTCATCACAACCCGGCTACTATATAATGTCTCATCACAACCCGACTACTGTATAAATGTCCCATCACAACCCGGCTACTATATAAATGTCTCATCACAACCCGGCTACTATATAAATGTCTCATCACAACCCGAGACGCAGCAAACAGTTAATTTATTTTTGTGGCATCTCATAGAAATCACATGGCAGAATTTTAATATTTTGGGTTTTCAAGAAATCACAGGACTTGTAACATCCCCACAAGACAACTACGCTCTTCCATTGAAAATAGAACCCTCTCAATCCCAAGAACCAAAACTAAGACCATCGGTGAACGCTCCTTCTATTTCCATGGGCCCACATTCTGGAACCAGCTCCCCTTCCATATCCGTCATTTTGAAACCTCGTCCACTTTTAAAAAGTCCCTTAAAACCCATCTGTTTAAGTCCGCCTATGACCTGTGATGCACCCTCCTTGCCCTGCCTCATTTTCTGTCGCGGGTTGATCCTGTAATATAGGTCAAAACGTGCCAAAGTGTCCTCGTTTTATAGCCATTTTAATTGTTTCTATAGTATAGTTACTATCCTAATGTCTCATTTTTATTTTAGTAAGTTTACATGTTTTTAATAATTGTAAAGCGCTTAGAGCTTTAAGGTAAGCGCTATATAAAAATGCCTAAATAAATAAATAATAAATAATAAATGCAAGGAGAAAATTTAATTTGATTTTAATATTCTGGTATTTATGCGTTTGCTTCCTAGAGTTCTGGGAGGAGAGCTAGTATATGGGAGGGCAGGAAGAGAGTGTGAGGTGAAGTGCATTCTAGACATGATGTCAATAACGGGAAGGTGGAGACTGATGCCTGTGAGAAAAGCGTTTGGCTTGAAAAGAAAGATTTCCTTTTCTTGTAAAAAGATTTTTATTTAATATGCTGTGCATATATTTATGCATTGTTTTTGTATGGGATTTTTTTATAAATGAGTGAACGCACACATAGAAAACCAAAGTTTCAAAAAAAACATTTTAATAATAATAAAAAAATATCTATAAAATAATAATATGCTGAATATGCATGTGTCATTTACATTTATTCGTCAGCGTGCCCTTGCTTTATCTATGTTCAATAGGTTAAAATTAAAAGGGTGGCTAAAAATAATCAAAATATGTACTTAAAAATACAAAGCGTTATTTCGTAAGCATTTGTATAGACACCTCTGCACCAATTGGCTCCAAATACGATCTCACAGTCCATTGAATTGGAACTTGAAGATTACGCAGCGCCCATAGAAGGAAGCCATTGCGCAATCTTTGGGAACCAATATCTTAAGCTATTGATTGTCTATATTTAATATTTATCTGGATTTCGATAGAGCCCATCCCCTGCCCAAACCCCATATCTTCTTCTTCTTCTATATGTTAAGGGCCCACGATCAATTTATTGATCATTTTGGCTCCTATGCATGTAGATGGGATTTGCAATGTTTCTGTTACTGGTGGTGATGAGGAAATCATGCACTAGGGGTTTAAAGGCTTATTTTAGGGATAACTAAAACTTGTCTTTTATATAATCTTAACCTATCTTATTTGATTTGATATTGATATCGCGCCGGTATCCAGGCCAATCGTATGGCAACATTTTTGTCACATCGACGTTTTATTGTAATGTTGTACACTCTTTACTGTCCAATATTTTCCCTACGGCGACTATATCACGGTCGTGGAGAAAATCTCATACACATTGACTCAATGTGTGGTCAAAAGAATCTGGGACTTAAGAATTTTAATTAAATTCAAGAATGGGCAAAAATGTGTGCTTGCGTAAGTAGGGGGCCACCATTCCGTGGGTGATTAAAAACGGGGAGGGGTGGGGGGACTTCGATCTTACATCTGACGCATGCAGCACAAGATACGCCTGAGAATAATGGAATGAATTGGATCACTGATTCACCTGGTCAGGTCCACATCTATCGGGGATAGGGCAAACAGATGTCCTTGTTTGACGTGGAGGACAAGATCTTTAGATCAAATGATAGTACGGTGGGTCGGGCAACAAACAAGATGTGTGACATTCTTGTTGACACAGATCTCAAGACTTACCAAGTAGTTCAATGGCTTTGACAAAACGTGAGTACATTTAATGACGTCAACCCATACGGAAATGGCAATAGCAAAATCCAATCATTATACACGCGTCAACTAAAATGGGTTAAGATTTTCTTTCTTTTTTTTTTAATGAAAAAAAATAATAATAATTTTACTTTACGTGTGTGTATAATTATTTGAGATTTCTTTTTTTTTAAATTACTCTTTTGAAAACACTCTTGGCGTGTTATTCGATTTCCGTAAAATAGTATAAAATAACTATGATCGTTTTTAAGAATCCGAACGTATTTAAATCTTTTTGGTTCTTTGCCGTTTCGGTCAGCCTGCCTCATTATATATATATAGAAACAGGACACATTCCCCAGGACATGAGAGACGCCAACATCGTAACATTGTATAAAAATAAAGGGGACCGAAGCGATTGCAATAACTACCGAGGTATTTCTCTCCTTGGCTTAGTTGGAAAGACTTTTGCCCGGGTTGCCCTTAAACGATTGCAAAGTCTTGCCAACCGCATCTACCCAAAGTCCCAGTGTGGCTTCAGGAGTGGGCGCTCAACAATAGGCATGATATTTTCGCTACAGCAAATACAAGCATTCTCTCTTATTTCTCTCTTATACGAGTTTCCTATAATAAAGTAGAATAACAAGGCAAAAGTTGGCAAAATTTTAATGAAAATATTATAATATATATTTAATTCCTTTGTAATATAAACTATATTTAAAATGGCATATCGATTATTTTTTGTTGTTGTGAATTTACGCTCATGTTTTCCAACTTTGAGTGCAACTAGAGGCACACACAAAGCACGTAGGTTGGGCGGATGTTATGTAGCAGATCAATATTTATCAAACTAAATGATGTTAGAAATCTATACATCACTACTTATATATTTATTTATTTTTAAGCAATTCTGATGAGTTTTCGCAACAGCAGGTTAAAAATATCACAAAACGCCTGCCATTCTTATCCCTGTTGCATTGGGTCATTCATTCTAGTATATAAATTATGGCATCCTTCCGTCTACGTGAGACGATGGAGTAGCTATGTAGTTCTACACTTTGACGAGTGGCTCACTAGGCCAAGCCTACAATGGCAATCACGACCGCATCTCTCGCAGGAGAATGTTGAAACCCGGTAAATTCTTGATTTTTGAATTCTTCTTTTTGATTCGAGGGCCTCGTTTCGAGTAACTTCTGCCTTTCTCACTCCTCCAAACACTGCTGTACGCCAGTTGGAGCGATGTTCGGCAATGGACTCCCATTCATTTATTTCAATATTGGCTTCCCTCATGCTTCGTTTGCAAACGTCAATAAATCTCAGGCGCGGTCGTCCAATATGTCTTGTCTCCGCTGCCAACTCTCCATACAGCAGAATCTTTGGGATACGTCCTTCCTCCATTCTCCGTATATGACCTAACCAGCGAAGGCGTCTCTTGATAAGAAAGGAGAATATGCTAAACATGTGTGCACGTTCCAAGACCTCCACGTTAGGCACCCTGTCCTGCCAACGAATGCGCAAAATGCGACGTAGACATCTTTGATGGAAGCTGTTGAGTTTCCGCTCCTGACTGGTGTATGTGGTCCACACTTCCATGACCCGCTTATTCAGTTTAGCCATAGTTGCTGCTGCTTTTGAAATCCTGATATTGATCTATTCATCAACGGAGAGAGAACTAGAAATATTGGATCCCAGGTATATTAAGATTATGACCCTCAATACTCTTTACAAGCATGTGATAGGCGATTAACAAGCCCCTGCCGACCTTCTTCTGTGTGAGATGTTAAGGCGGCATCATCAGCGATCAGCAGTTCACGAATCGGCACCTTTTTTACTTTAGTCTTTGCACGAAGGCGGGCGATATTGAACAGTCTTCCTCGGATCTTGTATGGACGTACACTCCATCTTCACAGTCACTGAAAGCAAATTGAAGGAGCATCGAAAAGAAAATTGAAAAGAGCGTTGGTGCCAGTACACAACCATGTTTTACTCCACTGCTAACTGGAAATGACTCAGAGCCAGTGCCATTGAAAGTTACTGTGCTGTGCATGTTTTGTGAAATGACTGTATTATTGTGAGCAGTCGTGGGGGACAACCTACTCTTTGCAGGATACTGAAAAGGCCACTTCGACTTACCAAGTCAAATGCCTTGGTCAGGTCTATGAAGGCAATATAAAGAGGCATATGCTGTTCGCGACATTTCTCCTGTATTTGCTGTAGCGAAAATATCATGCCTATTGTTGAGCGCCCACTCCTGAAGCCACACTGGGACTTTGGGTAGATGCGGTTGGCAAGACTTTGCAATCGTTTAAGGGCAACCCGGGCAAAAGTCTTTCCAACTAAGCCAAGGAGAGAAATACCTCGGTAGTTATTGCAATCGCTTCGGTCCCCTTTATTTTTATACAATGTTACGATGTTGGCGTCTCTCATGTCCTGGGGAATGTGTCCTGTTTCTATATATATATAATGAGGCAGGCTGACCGAAACGGCAAAGAACCAAAAAGATTTAAATACGTTCGGATTCTTAAAAACGATCATAGTTATTTTATACTATTTTACGGAAATCGAATAAATTGAAATGCGCAAAAAAATATTATATATCCACTTTTTTTCAAAGTAAAAGTTTAAGTATTATTATTATAAATTTTTAAAAAACTACTTTAAAAAAGTTATGATCAAATAATTATACCGTAATCACATTTATCGGGAAAACCCAAACATAGGTTTCATTTGCTCCCAACGATAACCCACATAATAAATGAAAGCTTGTCTCCTGGCACTGTTCCCCCTCTTTGTAAATCAGCTGTCATCAAACCATTGCTTAAGAAGCCTGGTCTGGATGAAAATAATTTAAAGAATTATAGACCTGTATCTAACTTATCATTTTTATCTAAATTTATTGAAAAACGTGTCCTAAAACAACTTTTTGCTTATTTATTTGACCACTCTCTTCTCAGTTCTAATCAGTCGGCCTATAGACATTTCCATAGCACCGAGACGGCTCTCTTGAGAGTGACCAATGACCTCTTGCTTGCATTGGACAGTGGTGATATCTCCATCCTAAACCTCTTAGACCTCAGTGCGGCCTTTGACACTGTTGACCATGTAATCCTTTTCAAAACCCTTGAAAATTACTTTGGAATTTCTGGTTCAGTTTTGGCTTGGTTTAGGTCCTACCTCTCTGATAGATCGCAGGCGGTCTCTGTCGACGGCTGTCTCTCCGGCAGTGCTGATTTGGTGTACGGAGTACCACAGGAGTCCGTTTTAGGCCCGAGTCTATTCACATTGTATGCCAGACCACTGATCCTCTTGCTTAGGAGGCATGCTGTTGAGAGCCAGTCATTTGCAGATGACACGCAGCTATACAAGCATACCCATCCTTCTCTTGTTGAATCCGCTGTCCAGACTTTGCAGGGGTGCATTGATGATGTCAAGTCATGGATGACACTCAGCAAGTTGAAGCTTAATGATGACAAAACGGAAGCACTCCTCATCCACAATCACACATAATCCTCTACCTCAACTCTTCCTACCTCATTTCAAGTAGGTAACTCTGACGTACCCTCTGCTAGAAATCTTGGTTATATTCTTTCTAACAACATGTCTCTCGATAAACACATATCTCACATTTGTCGTTCAGCATACACCACTATCCGTCAGATCAGTTCCATCCGCCACTACCTCACAGTTAGCGCTACAAAAACTCTAGTCTGTGTTCTTGTTCTCTCTCGTCTTGACTATTGCAACTCTCTTCTGTCAGGTTCACCAAAAGACTGCATAGAAAAACTGCAGGAAGTTCAAAACTCAGCTGCTAGGCTAGTTTTAAAGGCAAAAATCGTGATCACGTCACTCCACTACTCCATTCAGTTCATTGGCTACCTATACAGGCACGCACTGACTACAAATTGTCTGTTCTCTGTCACAACTTTTTCTAACCGAACTTCTTTCTGTCTATTCACCCCTTCGACAGCTTCGCTCCTCTGCAGACACGCGTATTCTGTCCGTTCCCAAGACACACACTAAAACATATGGTGAACGATCTTTCTCTTTCTGCGCCCCCAAACAATGGAATTCTTTGCCACTTCACATACGCAATATACCAACCACCCAGGCCTTCAAAACTGCACTCAAAACACATCTTTTTAAATTATACTACCCTGAGTGATTCTCCTCCTCTGACCGATAAACGATCTTGCTGGCTGGCGTCCATGGTTTGCCTTGTAAAAGTTATGTAGTGGGGTGGATGAATATACATTGCTGTTCTTTATTTCATAAATGTATTTTATTTTAATGTCATGATTATGTCTCTTTTGATAAAACTTTTATGTACAGCATGGTGAGCCCAGTCCTAGGCTGGAGTACCACGCTATATAAGACCCCTTATTATTATTATTATTATATTTTTTTGTGTGTGCATTTTAGTGCGTTTTTAATATTGCGAAATAAATTTAAAATTAATTTATTGTTTTAAATTGACACGCAATTGACGTTATAGCACGAATCGCCTAATTTAGCCAAAACTCTTAAGTTTCTTTGATTTAATAACCGCGCGCTACACAACTGATAATGTATTTTCCTCCTTCTTAAAAGTAAAATTAATAAATCGAATTGATTGCTTTTTAAATTGTTAATAAAACAAAATAAAAATGTTTACTTTGCATTTTTTACATTGAATAAGTTTTTAATTTTTTAATTTTTTAATTCCAAAAATATACTTTTATTAAATTTATAATGTAATAAAAATGTAACCTTTAAGTAAACTTCTAATAACAAAATGCCGTAAAAGTCAATCATTGCAGCGAAACTTCATAACCAAATAACATTTACTAATCCACTTATAACTCATCCAAAAAAGAACAAACCATATGAAGTGCAAAATACGTTATTTTGGGCATGGAAGGGACTACAATCCGGTGAGAGATTTTATTAATTTTATTTAAATCTGGGGTGGGGTTGGTTATTGTGCCCCAGGGAGCACAAGATACGTCTCAAAATAAAGAAATGAATTTGAGATGGGCTGGCCATTTGACATCTGACACAAAAGCACAGGCTGTCATACTCAATCAGCAGTTCCAGTCGGTCTTTGGTGACGGTAGAGAGTACTCGGAGGCTGAGTTCTTTCTGAAGACCAACATGATGAAATGAGCCTACCCTGTCATGGAAGAAATCCTGATTTCAAAGCAGGGTGTGCTTGCCCTCCTCAAAAACCATTAACCCCACCAAAGCCTGTGATCCTGAAAACATCCAACCACGAGTGCTCAAAGAATTGACCAAAGAAATCGCTCCTGCGCTGACAATCCTCTTCCAATCGTCGCTGTGCACAGGCTATGTTCCAGCAGACTGGAGAACAGCGCATGTCACTCCAATCTACAAAAAAATGGAGCATTCCAAGCATTATTAAAGCATGGATCTCTAGCTTCCTCAGCAACCGATGCCAAGCAGTAGTTGTGGACGGTACAATCTCCACCTTTGTCGGTGTTAAGTCAGGGGTCCCCCAGGGATCAGTTCTAGGTCCCTGTTTGTTCCTAGCATACATTAATGACCTACCCGAGAAACTGACATCCCAAGCAAGACTGTTCGTATATAACACAGCGGTTGGGACATGGAATTTCATTCTGCCAAGTGCCAGACACTGTCAGTCTCTGGAAGTTGTACTCCTCTACACTACCAATACGAACTGCACGGCCATATACTTGAGCATGTTTCCTCCGTAAAGTACCTGGGTGTTACCATTCAAAGATAGGTCCGCTGGGACAATGTGTGCGATCAGGAAAACAATACCCTGGGGTTCTTAAGGTGTATTCTAAAGATCGGCAAATCCAGTGTGAAAGAAAGAGCCTATAAAGCCTTTCTCCATCTGCTTTTAGAATATGCATCTTCAGTCTGGGAACCATTTACCCAGAAGAGCATCGAAAGGTTGCAGGCGGTCCAGCGACGGGCAGCACGCTTTGTCCTGAACCGCTACAGGAATACCTCTAGTGTTGGCAGCGTGAAGAAGAAGAATTAACCTTTTTGGGAACATACATATCGGATGTATGAAATAGAATGTGTACATTTTTATTTTGATGACAATATATTTAAATCCCATGGTATTACATTTGTGAAAAAGAGATGTTGCATTCTCTTTTTACAAATAAACATATGTTTACCATAGTTGCTATTCGGACCCGGGTCCCTTTAGACTAAATCCCATTCGGATGTCATTTGTGGTAATTTATTTTAGTTAAATTGAGAACAAAGTTTACAAACATATAGCCCTTTTAACTATCTTTCATTTGATACCCCATTTTGTCTTACAAACCCAACACTAATATGTTTAATATTTTTTTTAATCCCAACCTCTCACTTCTGATACCCGGGTGCGAATAGCCACATCATATAATATATAGCACATAAATACTTATAAAAAATTAATGACGTTAGAAACGTAAATATCATTACATAGATAATTGTTTTTAAAGTTAGGAATTGTGACGAGTTTTTGCAATAGCAGGTAGAAATTATCGCAAAGGACCTACCATTATTATCCCGATAATATCTGGTCATATATTCTAGTATATAAGATGGAGCTAGGATGACCATATCATGCTAAAACATCGAATCAATTTAAATATGTCAGATTATTAAAAATAATGCTAGGGATTTTCTATTATTTTACGGAAATGGAATAAATTTAAATGCTCAAAAAATAAAATGTCTGTTTTTATTTTAGTATATTTTAAAGTATATATTATTATAAATAAATTAAAATAACAATTAAGGAAATCTTTTAAGCATATTCAAATTTGAAAGTTATATTTTTTTAATTTAAAAAATATGATCTAACAATTATTTGTATAGAATCACAATCTCGTTTATCAGGAAAACCCAAACATCTGTTTTTTAGTGCGTTCTTTTTTGCTGGCATCCGTCCGTCACAATGTGACGATGGAGTGGGGTTCGGAGGATGAAATCCACATGGATTGGGATTATTCTTGAAGGATTATTATAAGCAAAAGCAACAGCAAATCGCTGGATAACCCAATGGAACATCAATGGATGATACAGTTTGGCACCAGTGACGTCGCAGGAGTTGTCGGAATGTTTCATTGTATCAATGTTATCCGCCTTTCGGGACTCCAACTCAGGTTTGATTTCAGAGTTTCCTTCTCTTAGATGAGTTTCCATCCAAGGTTAACGAGTCTCATCCACCCGGGGTTAAGCTTTACTGGGCTCTGAATTGAACTCCGGACCACCTACTTGAGATTTGCTCAGTTTAGACCATTCGGCCACCCAGTGCGTTCTTAATAGTGCAAAATTAAATTACAATTAATTTGATCTAAATGTCTTCAAACAATTACGAAATTAGCACGCAAATGACGTTATGACACGATTAGCCATTTTAAGCCAAATCTAAAAGTTTCTGTAATATAATAACCATGCGTGACAAAACTAAAATGGATTTTCCCCTACTTAAAAGTATAATTAATAAGTATAATTGATTAATTTTTAAATGATTAATAAATACACCAAAATTTAACTTCGTATTTTACAATTTAATCAGTTTTACTTATTTTTCATTACAAAAATATACTTTATTCAAATTTATAAAGTAATAAAAACTTAACGTTTAAAAATACCTTAAATAAGATAATGCCGTTTTAAGTCAATCAAAGAAGCAAAGCGTCATCGAAACACAGCAGTCACTAATGCACTTCAAACTCATCCAAATGAGAACAAACCATTGGAAATGGAAATTGCTTTGAATTGTTTAATGTTAAATGAAACAACCATGATATTTCATTATACGGAATTATGCGCATATTTTAAAGTGAAAATATATTTGTATATTTACTCTGCAAAAAGTAAAGTGAGGGCCCATTGTTATGAGATTGATAACATTTCTGTAGTTCAAGACACTCAATGCTGTTATAATACTGAAAATGGTTAAGAGTTTCTTCTTTAAATAAAAGAATTCTTTGTTTTACGATTTTCCGATAATATAGTGGAAAACAAAGGCTAAAAATTGGTTAAATGTTTAATGCAGATATCAAATTCCGTTTATATAAATTGGTTGTAAATTTAAGATTAAGTTTTCACAATCTTTTGAAGGAAAAAAAGTTTAAGGGCAGGAAAAGTGGTCGTGTAGGCCCAACATTGATCACTTTGTCAACACATGACCGGCCTCATTTTCTGTCTCGGGTTAATTCTGTAATATAGGCCAAAACGTGCCAAAGTGTCCTCGTTTTATAGCCATTTTAATTGTTTCTATAGTATAGTAGTTACTATCCTAATATCTCATTTTTATTGTAGTTAGTTTACATGTTTTTAATAATTGTAAAGCGCTTAGAGCTTTAAGGTAAGCGCTATATAAAATGCCTAAATAAATAAATAAATAAATAAATTACAAACTATTCCGGCGAGACAGAAAAGACAGAGGAGGAGTACTTTTTGCTGTCCATGACAGCCTGGACTGTCCAGAACTAGATGTCGATGAATGCGAACTCCTGTGGCTGAAGGTGAAGCTGAAGGGTAGACGCTAATCGTCGCTATTCACAGGCAACGTTCCAACTGACTGGAGAACAGCGTATGTCACTCCGATCTACAAAAAAGGAGAGCATTACGATCCAGCCAACTACCGCCCTGTATCCCTCACTAGCGTTGTATGTAAACTATTGGAGCACATAATCGTAAGTGCGGTCATGAATCACCCGGAAAGACACAATATACTCAATGACTGTCAGCATGGCTTTCGAGTCAACAGATCATGCGAGACCCAACTCCTTTAATTTGCTGAAGAATTGATGACCAACTTGGAGAACAGCAAGCAGACTGATGAGCTTGTGCTGGACTTTTCAAAAGGGTTTGACCGTGTCAACCATAGCTTACTATTATACAAACTGCAGAGATATGGTATCAAAGGCACTACCAAAACATGGATCTCTAGCTTCCTCAGCGACCGATGCCAGGCAGTAGTGGTAGATGGCAAAACATCCTCCTATGTCGGTGTTAAGTCAGGGGTCCCCCAGGGCTCAGTGCTAGGCTCTTGTTTGTTCCTAGCATATATCAATGATCTGCCCGAGAAGCTGACCTCTCAAGACTGTCCGCAGACGACATGGCGGCATATAGGACAATCGTCAACAGCTCTGACCAGAGCCAGCTTCAACAAGACCTCAATCGGTTAGCTGAGTGGGAGATGAGATGGGACATGGAATTTCATCCCGTCAAGTGCCAGACCCTGTCAGTCTCCAGAAGCACATTCCCTCTAAACCACTCTTACGAACTGCATGGCCATATTCTTGAGCCAGTTTCCTCCGTAAAGTAATTGGGTGTTACCATTCAAAGAGAGGTCAGCTGGGACGAGCACATTATCTAACGAAAATCGTATGCAAATAAATATTCAGTTGATTGAAATTTTTATGTGGAATTTCAAATTGCTATAACTTTCTTAAATTGCCCCTTCGCTATACTTTAAATTTAATATTTAAAACTGAATCCACGGAATCTATTTTAAATTGATAAATTAAGAAAAGATTATTTTTTTAAACACGTACCAAAAAAATGGAGTTGGCATGATAATCGAAAAGCTAGTTCACAAAAAAATTTTCTTAGACTCTCATCTAAAATAAAATTAATAATATAAAAAATGAGTGCGATGCAAATGGATGGGACAGTTTGTTTTATTATTCTGATATTAAAAAGAGAAAAGCAGTTTAGAAGTTAATAATAATAAATATAGGCTAAGTATTTTAAATCTGTTATTCACGAAAATGAAAAAAAACAAGTTGTACCTTAAAAGAAAATAAAGTACTTTTGATTCAATAATAATTGATAAAATTCTCTCTAATTTGTATGCGCCCTTTACATTCTAAATTTAACAAAAAAGCATGATGCCATCATACAATTTATAATTAACACCTATCCATATTTTAAATTCATGCTTTTACGATAAACCATAATTTGAAAACAGATTGCACATGTTTGATACTTGACTAACTATTATTAAAATTGTAGACCTTTATCGATCTGTAAGCTATTTTAAAACGGTGTTATTCAAGCCTTTAAACTTGTGAAGTTGAAAAAATAAATAAATAAAAATAGCGATATATGAGAAGAGGAAGACTCGAGCGTTCAGTACGATATTTATAACCGAATTATATAATTTGATTTGCCTTAAACAACGGGTCATCAAATATATCGAGCCTAGCAATATTTTATAGATTCCACTAATTGTAATCGATTAAAGGCACCAGTTACTATACTTTCTAAAACTTTTTAAAAATGACAATTTTGTCATTTTTAATAAGAAATATATTTTTGTCATATTTTAATACACATTGTACTCCTGCTTAAGGGGGGGGGGAGTTCCCTCCCGGACAGATAGCTGAAAGAAATATTGGCTAATAATAGCAATAATTTTTCAAGCATTATTCCATCATTCAATTCATAATTAACACAAGTCCCTACTTTAAAATGAATGCTTTTATTATAACATATAGTTTGAAAACATGAAAATATTGCTCACGTTTGATACTTAGTGAGAACTCTATTAAAATTATAAACCTTAAAACTGAAGTAAATGTAGTTGAATACAGTGTTATCAAAGTCTTTAAACATGTGAGGTGGCAAAAAATATATTTTTTTTAAAAATAAAGATAAATGCGAAAAACAGGATGTAAATCTCGGCTCATAATTGGGTAGGGCAAATTTTCCAGACAATGCGATATTTATAATCAAAAAACGTAAACTTCTAAGAAGATTAAACTTGAATATAAGGATCATCAAATAAATCCAGCGTGGATATATTTCCATGATTCCACTAATTGTAATCGGTAAATGAAACCAGCTAATATTCTTTTTTAACATTTTTTTAAAAACGACTATTCTGTAGTTTTGTGACATAAGATAGAGTTTGTTTTATTGTTGCACATATTTTTGCTCCTGGGGTGGGGGGATCTACCTTTCTCCAAGGGGGGAGGGATATTTCCCCCTCTCTCTCCCCCCCCCCCCCCCCATTACATGGGGAAAAAAAAAGAATAACCTCACTAAATGGTAAAACTAATTTTAATATCTTATGGTCAGAGAAAATATATTAGTCTTCAGGCTAAACGAGAACTGCTTCTCGCCCTTATAATAAAACCATTATCCTAGTATCTCCTGAATTATATGTTTATACATATAACAATATCAAATTAACAGGTGCATTATAGAAGTCCCATAATTCAGTGAGAATAATAACTAAAAACAGAGTGAATATTTTTTACAAACAATGAATGGACGAAATGGTTCAAATAACAGCCAACATATTAAAGAATGGACGTAAAGGTTAAAAAAACAGCCAAACTCCTAAATGAATGGACATAATGGTTTAAATAACAGCGAACATCCTAAATGAATGGACGTAATTGTTTAAATATCAGCCAAAAGGCAAACGGAATGCCATAATGGGTTAAATAACAGGCAAAATACGAAATAAATGGACATAATGTTTTAAATAATAGCCTACATTGTAAATGAATTGACTTAATGGTTTAAATAACAGCCAATATGCTAACAGAATGAACGTAATGGGTTCAATAACAGCCAACATACTAAATGAATGGACATAATGGTTTAAATAACAGACAACATACTAATGAATGAACGTAATGGTTTAAATAACAGCCATTGTACTAAATGAATGGACTTAATGTTTTAAATAACAGCCAATAACATTAATCAATGGAAGTAAAGGGTTAAATAACAGCCAACATCCTATATGAATGGACCTAATGGTTTAAATAACAGCCAAAAACCTAAAGGAATTGACGTAAT
>CAXITT010001427.1:63617-85157 GCA_964033795.1 Lymnaea stagnalis
ACATCCTAAATGAATGTACGTAATGGATTAAATAACAGCCAACATACTAAATAAATGGAAATAATGGTTTAAATAACATCCAACATCCTAAATGAATGGACGAATTGTTTAAATAACATCCAACATCCTAAATGAATGGACGAATGGTTTAAATAACAGCCAACATCCTAAATGAATGGACGTAATGGTTTAAATAACAGCCAACATGCTATATGAATGGACGTAATGGTTTAAATAACAGCCAACATGCTATATGAATGGACATTATGTTTTCCTAACAGCCAACATCCTACATAAATGGAGGTAATGGTTTAAATAACAGCCAACATGCTATATGAATGGACATTATGGTTTAAATAACAGCAACCATCCTAAATGAATGGACGTAATGGTTTAAATAACAGCCAACATGCTATATGAATGGACGTTAATGGTTTAAATAACAGCCAACATGCTATATGAATGGCCATTATGTTTTCCTAACAGCCAACATCCTACATAAATGGAGGTAATGGTTTAAATAACAGCCAACATGCAATGTGAATGGACATTATTGTTTAAATAACAGCCAACATCCTAATTGAATGGACGTTATGTTTTAAATAACGGCCAACATGCTATATGAATGGATGTAATGGTTTAAATAACAGCCAACATTCTATATGAATGGACGTAATGGTTTAAATAACATCCAACATATGAAATGAATGGAAATTATGGTTTAAATAACATCCAACATGCTATATGAATGGACGTAATGGTTTAAATAACAGCGAACATGCTATATGAATGGACATTATGTGTTACTAACAGCCAACATCCTAAATGAATGGATGTAATGGTTTAAATAACAGCCAACATGCTATTTGAATGGACATTATGGTTTAAAAAACAGCCAACATGCTATATGAATGGACGTAATTGTTTAAATAACAGCCAACATACTATATCAATGGAAGTAATGGTTTAAATAACAGCCAAAAACCTAAAGGAATGGACGTAATTGTTAAAATAACAGCCAACATGCAATATGAATGGACGTAATGGATTAAATAACAGCCAACGTACTAAATAAATGGACATAAAGGTTTAAATAACAGCCATCATGCTATATGAATGGACATTATGGTTTAAATAACAGCCAACATGTTAAATGAATGGACGTAATGGTTTAAATAACAGCCAACATGCTATATGAATGGACATTATGTTTTCCTAACAGCCAACATCCTAAATGAATTGATGTAATGGTTTAAATAACAGCCAACATGCTATATGAATGAACATTATGCTTTACATAACAGCCAACATGCTATATGAATGGACATTATGTTTTCCTAACTGCCAACATCCTCATTTCAAGCGATGCACGTAACTCCCGTCCTACAATCTACTTGATTGGACGTTTTTAGTCGATTTAGATTTTGCTTTCGCTCTTGTTGGTTCTGATACACCATGGGTCATCTTGGCCTCTGCTCTCCTCGCTACCCACCACTGGTATCCTGGGTGTATGTAGGTCAAACATGACATTGTCAGTAGAAAAATGTTAACCTAGGAGAGAGAATATAGATTTTTTTTAAAATTTATATAACTTGTGAACATCTAAATATTCTTCGTGAAGATCCGAAACAATATTTATAATTTAAGTCACAATAAACCGGCCATTAATAGCGGGAAAATTTAATTAAAAACAATAGTGCACATTAAAATAAGTCGTCATCATTAAAGAGAAACATTCATTTCTGCCTAATGACCATGAGTTGTTTCTATTGAAACAGCTACCTGCTTAAAGTTTGTAACATTCCAGACACACAGAGGAACAGAATTAAAAGGTATAAAAAAACTGTAAAATTAACGAATGTCTTCATAGATTGTTAATTTTATATTTCAGCTACCCAAAAATTCACAACTCTAATAAATAAATAAATAAAAAACGGACACCTTAAATGTTTAAAAAACCCTGACAAATCTCCAGCACAACTAAAGATGTAGTCTAAGGATTCAGCATAGTCTTCAATATTACAAAGGTTCTATCTCTAGTTAACACTTATCAGTTAACTGTTGAAGAATGCTTTGAGGAACAATAGCGCCAGTTAAAACAAAAGGAACAATGTTTAATGTTTCTGCAAGAAAGATGACGTCAATAAATATTATGTGATCGTTAATTTCGTATTTCAATTCAATGACTCTCGTTTTAACGTGTAATTTAAGTTTAAACGCGTGCAAGCACTTACAGACACATTATCTAAACACACACACACACACACATATCAAATGTCCAAGCCCATCTAAACGCTGACCTGCTTGTGTCCCTCGGACGATGAATCTGACCATCGGTAGAGAGGATACTGCAACAGACCTACAAGGCCGCCACTGAGGATCAATAGGCCGTACAAACTGGCTACATAAGCACTTGGAAATCTGGGCAGATTTTAAAAAAAAACGACTTTTGAACATATATGACATTTTTTTTGACCATTTTTTTTAATTAAAAAAAAAAAGATGTTCACCAGACCGTGTTTCAATCGATGATTAATTCATCTGGTAACCCAACACTGCAACTAATAGCGTCTTGCATAGTATGGGTTTTAATCTTTGTTATAATTATATGCTACTAGCCAATATACCCGGCGTTTCCCGGGATTGCATTCGAAAAAAACACAACTTCAACACCTTTTTAATGAACATTGAAAGTAAGCGCAAGATAAAAAAAAACAAAAAAAACACAGCTATAATAAAAAACATGATTAATTTGTCCATGATAAAAACATATTTGTAATACCTTTTTGTAATGTTTCCTTACCCGATGGAATCCCGACCACGTGGCATCCCGATCCCATTTGATCCCGATCACTGTAGGATCTAGATCCTATCGGGATCACGTTTCCTAATGGAATCCTGAACTTGTAGGGGTCCCATTCCTGGTGGGATCCCGACCATGGTGGGACCCCGATACCAATGGGATCCCGATACCGTCAATATCCCGATCCCAGTTGATCCCGATCGAAGTGGGATCACGATCCCTGCGGGATCTCAATACTTGTCGGTTCGAGATCCCGTTTACTTGATCCCAGTGGGATCCCGATCCCGGTGGGATCACGATTCCTTTGGATCAGAATCATGGTGGAATCCCGTTTGCCTGTGCGATGCTGATCCCGGTGGGATCCCGATTCCCGTTGGGATGCCAATCCTGGTGGTTTCCTTATCCCATCAGTATCTTGACCCCCGTTTGATCCCTATTGCGGTGGGACCCGAACACGGTCGGATCCCGATCCTGGTTGGATCCCAACCCCGGTGCGATCTTAATCTCGGTGAGATTCCGATACTGGTGAGATCACGATACCGTGTAATCCCGATACCAGTTGGTTCACCATAACGTCGGTATCCTGATTCCGGTAAGACCCCGAAACCATTTTTGGATGGAATCCCGTTTCCCATTGGGATTCTCTTCTCTGATGGGATTCAATTTCCCAATAGGATCTAGATCGCGGTTTGATCCCGTTGCCCAATGGGATCGCGTTACCGATTGGTTCTAGTTACTGTTAGATCTCGTTCCTTATTTAGGATTCTGTTCGTCAGTGGGATTATGTTCCCATTGTAATTTTTTCCCCGCTTGATTATCAAGGTATGTTAAGAGATAATCCCCATGAAAGTATGGAAATTAATAGAACTAAACTAACATTGCAATAAGCTTTGAGATCCCACTATTTATCCCCCTGAACAATTTAGAACTTTCTGGAAAATTCTAGATTAAGTCTAATAACCTCCTCGAAACCTGTGAAAAATGGCTTTTCAGCGTAATTATTGTTTAAATTCGAAAATCCTACAACTTAGGCTTTTTAAAATCCCCCCCCCCCAAACCAGTCGGGGTCAACTCCATACGGCAGGCCTGCACAACATACGGCCCGCCAGCACCCACTTGCGGCCCGCGAAGATAAGAAATATTATTTATCATTATTTTTTCTTAATAGCTTTTCCTTTGTACTATCAACTTTCGGCCCGCACAAGTTTTTCAATAAAGTATTACGGCCCGCCTTACATTCTGAGTTGTGCAGGTCTGCCATAAGGTACCATTTTAGTAATGCCTGAGATTAAAGACTGACCGAACTTCGGCTTCGGTTTCGGCACCGAGATTTGTCATTTGATACTTTTCGGCCTAGTTTCGGTTACGGCCGAAACAGAAACGTTAACTTTCGATTTAATTGTGGACTATACCGGGTGGCACCATCTCAGGGGATGACACCGAATTGAAAAAATGCCTATTGACAGAGCACTCACTCACTGCTCGATCCCGGGTGGCACCATCTCAGGGGATGACACCGAATTGAAAAAATGCCTATTGACAGAGCACTCACTCACTGCTCGATCCCGGGTGGCACCATCTCAGGGGATGACACCGAATTGAAAAAATGCCTATTGACAGAGCAGTCACTCACTGCTCGATCGAACCGAAGTCATCCAAAGATAACCGATCACCCGCCCCCCCCCCCACCCATGCTCACCAATCCAAATGCCAGCTTTAGTCAAAGTTGAAGGTTGATGTCTCAGAAATGAGGTAACCCTATATTTACGTCATAAGTAAAAGGAAGCTATATTTATCTAAATTCTGAGAAATAAAGCTTTCCATTGATATCAAACACGGTGTGGTCGGGTGATTTTAAGTACATGAACCGAATCGGTAAAAATTAAAAACATTTTAAAAAGTGACTTTTTACCAATTTTTAGGGTTAACAAAATATTAATTTACAACACTTTCTAATATCTTTGAATCATTAATTTAAATATAGACTATGTAATTTTTTTTAAAAATGTTCTTGAAACCAAATATACCGAAGCCCAGGAATACTAAACAGTTACCATTGTCTCCGCTTTGTCCCTAGCCTTTAACATTTTTGGTTGATTACTTTTTTTTTTTAATTAAGGAACCTTAGGCTTTTTTTCAATTCATTAATTCTTAACATTCATCATTATCATGCTCATAAAGACATTGCTATTGATGAAATAACATGCGCATGCATGTAGCACGGGTTCGTATTATAAATTATTTAGTAGGCCTACTGCAGACTTAATGATTTTGGCGACCAATTTTGATGTCTCGTGGGATTTTCCATCGAGACCCATCAGTACAACAATTTAAGAGACCCGGTTAAAAAAGTATTTCCCCTACCAATGTGGGAGTGAAGGAGGTTGGTTGCCGAACGAAATAATTACGTCAACAGCACGAAAAGACTAGTGGGTTGGTACTAGGCTAAATATTTAGACAACGACATCTTGCCAGCTATTTTTAAAAACACAAGGCATTAGTATGACGATAACCGCGAAACATTGTGATGATATCTCTATAGCCTTAATAACTGATGTTTAGGTGGCAACTGGCTCTATTAAAACCACAATAATTATTGTAGGTATACGTTCTAGATTGTAATTATATTATAAAAGAAAAGGCACTCTGGGGTCTATTTTGCGTGAATTTTTTCTCAACCTCCCCCCGTTCCAAATTTTCCCTTACCATACTAGTTTAAAAACATTTTAAAGGAATTTAAATTAATTTTAAACTAAAATGGTACAAGCTAAAGTATTCATTAAATGTTTAGTTATTAATATTCCCGGTGATTTCATTTTTTTATAAATATATTGTAAATATTGATACTCTCCCCCATCATTTTCGATGTATGCAGAATGTATGCGTAAACGAATGTCAAAATATCTAAATATTTTGGCTTCGGTTTCGGCCGAAAGTCTCGTTAAGCTTTTGGTTTCGGCTTCGGTTTCGGCCGAAAGTCTCGTTAACTTTGGTTTCGGCTTCGGTTTCGGCCAAAAGTCATATTTAACTTTCGACCTAGTTTCGGTTTCGGCCGAAATCTGAAAATCACTTTCGGTCGGTCTCTATCTGAGGTAAAGGGCACATTTAATGACAAAGATAAATGATAGAGTTCACATTTAAAAGTTGTCCCATGAAATCGGTTTAAATAATCAAACGTTCTAGAAAATTCTAGATCGGCCATAAACGTATCGGTTATTATGATTAATTTTCAATCCACTGATATCCGGCACTTCGCTACTGGCTATGAAGACAATTGCTGTCAAGCAAGTCCTACATCCATCAATTCGTATAAAACCTATAGTGTTGTATTAGGCTATTTGTATTCATATAGCTTATATAAGATAAATGAAATGGGGCCCCGACCCCAAAGGAGTTGATCTTATGAGTTCAGTACCCTTCGATATTTGAATATGGATAATCAAGTGTATTTGTACTAATTTTGGTCAAGATCCATTTGTTCATGTTGAAGTATTTGTTGTTAATTTTATTTATATAACTGGTCAAAAAAAAAAAACCAAAAAAAAAACAAAACAAACCCTTCGATATTTGAATATGGATAATCAAGTGTATTTTTACTAATTTTGGTCAAGATCCATTTGTTCATGTTGAAGTATTTGTTGTTAATTTTATTTATATAACTGGTCAAAAAAAAAAAAAAAAAAACTCAGGTCCCCGACCCCAAACGAAATATAAAGTTTTAGCATTCCTCGAGGATAATAATGGAAATAAGTGCCACTTTTGGTCAATATCCATTAATTAATGTAAAAAACGTATGTGGAACAAAGCAATTATCACTTTTATATAATAATATAGTCTAGCTAATATACCCGTCATTTCCCGAAATTGCATTCGGGAAAAAAACTTCGACAGCCTTTAAATTACTATTGAAGTTACCATTGAAATTACCATTGAAGCTACCATTGAAATTACCATTGAAATTACCATTGAAATTACCATTGAAATTACCATTTAAATTAACATTGAAATTACCATTTAAATTACCATTGAAATTACCATTGAAATTACCATTGAAATTACCATTGAAATTACCATTTAAATTACCATTGAAATTACCATTGAAATTACCATTTCAATTACCATTGAAATTACCATTGAAATTACCATTGAAATTACCATTGAAATTACCATTGAAATTACCATTGAAATTACCATTTAAATTACCATTGAAATTACCATTGAAGTTACCATTGAAATTACCATTGAAATTCCCATTTAAATTACTATTGAAGTTACCATTGAAATTACCATTGAAATTTCCATTTGAAATTACCATTTAAATTACCATTGAAATTACCATTTAAATTACCATTGAAGTTACCATTTAAATTACCATTGAAGTTACCATTTAAATTACCATTGAAGTTACCATTGAAATTACCATTGAAGTTACCATTGAAATTACCATTGAAATTACCATTTAAATCAATATTAAAGTTACCATTGAAATTACCATTGAAGTTACCATTGAAATTACCATTGAAATTACCATTGAAATTACCATTGAAATTACCATTGAAATTACCATTGAAATTACCATTGAAGTTACCATTGAAATTACCATTGAAGTTACCATTGAAATTACCATTGAAATTACCATTGAAATTACCATTTAAATTAACATTGAAATTACCATTGAAATTACCATTGAAATTACCATTGAAATTACCATTGAAATTACCATTTAAATTACCATTTAAATTACCATTGAAATTACCATTTCAATTACCATTGAAATTACCATTGAAATTACCATTGAAATTACCATTGAAATTACCATTGAAATTACCATTGAAATTACCATTGAAATTACCATTGAAATTACCATTGAAATTACCATTTAAATTGCCATTGAAATTTCCATTGAAATTACCATTGAAATTACCATTGAAGTTACCATTGAAATTGCCATTGAAGTTACCATTGAAATTATCATTGAAATTACCATTGAAATTAAGCGACATGTTTTTTTAAAAAAACGCTATTGTAAAAAAAATATGAATTTGTCTCCCCTAAAAAAACAGAAGTGAACATGATGATGTAATTAGCGGATATTGTTAAAATGGACAATTCATATTTGAGAATAATGTTTCTCTCATACTTAAGTGATTAAATGATCGTTAAGGAAGACCGTTTTAAAAAAGATGCCAGAGCAACTCCAAGAGAGACTTGATGAGACGGCTACAAGTAACACGGATAACTTTTGTCACGAAATCTCACCGTTCAGGAAGTTTGCTGTGTCAACGGACGAGAAAGGCTGGTGAATTTTTCTTTAATGAGAAGAAAGACATGTTCACCAGAGTGTGCTGCATTCGTCCATATGACTTCTACGACAAAATCCTCAACTCAACATCACCGTTACGCCCGTTCTCAAAACGCTTCACTGAGCCAGATATGCGAGCCAGGGTAATTTATTGTTGAAAATTTGGGCTATGGTCTTCGAGGATTTATTAAGGCATGTGTCCTTCTCAGTCACATTGACTTAAAAGACCATTAGGATTTCCCATCTCTTGACAGAAAACCTTTCTAGAACCGTGTTCTTTGTGCCGTTCATTTATAGATAGATATAATGGATCTTTTTCAGCCTGCAAATCTCACTTTATTTGTAGTCCCCTTTCATTGAGTTAATTGCGTCGGGTTGATACTCTTCTTATTGTTTGATTTTTGTATTGAATTATCTGTGCAATTTCCCTTTAACTACGCACAAAGCATTTACTCTCTAATAAGTCGTGTGTCTTATTGACTAAGTTTTACCGTAGTTTCAATTTGACGAAAATTGAACTCACATAGAACTCAGATACCCGGCAGCCATCGTGTACATAAAAGACCGAAACAGCAAAAAAATGGCAAAGATTGGATAAAGAACGAAACCGTCTTCCAAGATGACAAGTACTGACATGATGACACACAGAGTGGTCGAAATAGCCAGTGGGGTCACTGTGGGCATCATGTGACGACGTAAAGTGGATAGGCTCTCTGGAAGTAAAATTGCGTCACCCGATTAGAATTGTCTGCGTCTTGCAATGCTTTAGTTTCAGCAATTTTATTTTAAAATATTTGCGTACAATTTTTTTGTTTTTCCGTAAAATAAATTGTAGATATTTGTAATATCCGTCCATAAAGTTGATTTTTTATCGGTTGCTAACCCTGACCCTCAAAAGGTTATAATTTTTGTATTGAAAAATAAAACAGCGACTTTTTACTGAATCCTGTCTATTCGACTTACTTATGAATAGTTTAACATTGAGTCCAAAAATTAATCCAACGCAAGGGGACACGACAAGTCCTCCCATCATAGTGTAGAGAAATACGTTTGTGTAATGGCTGACTGTAAGGACATCATGGGACATGTTTGATCACAATGGTAAGGGTAGAATGAATAATTCAGGGGCATGATATAATGAAATGACAAAAGGACATTGTAAAATTGTATGGTCCAGTCACATAAAATGAGTTGGACCAGTAACAGGATTAAATGTCTTGACTCAGTGATAAAATCAATAGAAATTGTACAGGTAATAAATTAACAGAAAATTCACTAAATTAAATATAAACCATATTTAGTTATTGTAAAAATGCAAATTATGTTCTTTAATTGCATAAGTCTATTGGGTGTAATACGACAATACGACATTGATTAATACATTTTTATTTTTAAAAATGAGGAATAAAATATCTATTTGAATCCTTAGCCTGATTGACTGAAACAAAATATGTGATGTGGATACATTTTTATGTTATAACACACTACTTAACCGCATACCTTTGTCATTACTAACAAGGGTCTCAAACGATTTGTTCACAGAGCCCATGAAATAATAGAAGCGCAGCTGTAGGACGGACATCCAGAAGACGTGAAGCAGATACGTCATGGAGAAGACGTGCTTAAAGAGGTTGCGAAAGCTGCCATCTTTGATGACGTCATTTACTTGTCCAACAGTTGAACGTTCTCGACTGATTTCATCTAAAATATTAGAGTTGTAAAAAGTTTTTGAAGCCACAGTGCGCTAACTCTCCAAACAGAATACTCAGCCTAATCCCCCAAACCAAGGGCGCCAACTCTCCAAACAAAATACTCAGCCCAATCCCCCAAACCAAGGGCGCTAACTCTCCACACAGAATACTCAGCCCAATCCCCCAAACCAAGTGCGCTAACTCTCCACACAGAATACTCAGCCCAATCCCCCAAACCAAGTGCACTAGCTCTCCAAACAAAATACTCAGCCCAATCCCCCAAACCAAGTGCGCTAACTCTCCACACAGAATACTCAGCCCAATCCCCCAAACCAAGTGCGCTAACTCTCCACACAGAATACTCAGCCCAATCCCCCAAACCAAGTGCACTAGCTCTCCAAACAAAATACTCAGCCCAATCCCCCAAACCAAGTGCGCTAACTCTCCACACAGAATACTCAGCCCAATCCCCCAAACCAAGTGCGCTAACTCTCCACACAGAATACTCAGCCCAATCCCCCAAACCAAGTGCACTAGCTCTCCAAACAAAATACTCAGCCCAATCCCCCAAACCAAGTGCGCTAACTCTCCACACAGAATACTCAGCCCAATCCCCCAAACCAAGTGCGCTAACTCTCCACACAGAATACTCAGCCCAATCCCCCAAACCAAGTGCACTAGCTCTCCAAACAAAATACTCAGCCCAATCCCCCAAACCAAGTGCGCTAACTCTCCACACAGAATACTCAGCCCAATCCCCCAAACCAAGTGCGCTAACTCTCCACACAGAATACTCAGCCCAATCCCCCAAACCAAGTGCACTAGCTCTCCAAACAAAATACTCAGCCCAATCCCCCAAACCAAGTGCGCTAACTCTCCACACAGAATACTCAGCCCAATCCCCCAAACCAAGTGCGCTAACTCTCCAAACAAAATACTCAGCCCAATCCCCCAAACCAAGTGCGCTAACTCTCCAAACAGAATACTCAGCCCAATCCCCCAAACCAAGTGCACTAGCTCTCCAAACAGAATACTCAGCCCAATCCCCCAAACCAAGTGCGCTAACTCTCCAAACAAAATACTCAGCCCAATTCCCCCCCCAAGGGCGCTAACTCTCCAAACAAAATACTCTGCCCAATTCCCCCCCCCCCCAAGGGCGCTAACTCTCCACAAAGAATACTCAGCCCCAATTCCCCAAACAAACACCACAAAAAAGAATAGATATCAAGATAAATGTTAGTGCATTTATTTATTGTTTGTTTGCTTCGTATACAGTCTTCTCCTTTAATTAGTGTCGTGTATTAACAAAGACTGTATAATCTTACTCTAACAAGATAAATATTAAGATTCTTTTATTAACCCAAATAAAGGGAAATGTTTTTTTATTGCATTGTACATATACATTTTGAGGAAATAAATAAATACATGTTTTAATGAAGTCAAAATTTTCGAACTAAAACAATTTAAACACGAGACATTAACTTATTTCTCTAGTCAACTCTAGTGTAAAAAAACCAGTCAATCAGTGAACTCCTTTACTCATAATAGGGACTTAATTAGTGATCATTTGGACTTAATTAGTGATCATTTAGATTGTGTGACCTCAGGGGGAGCACGCTGTGTAATTCGTACAGATTGGGGAACAAACGAATTTTATATATATTTCAGTCCGCTCCTTAAGAGAAAGAATTCGATTGTGATGGCGAGGAAGGGATGTATCATTAAAAATTTGTTTAGTTTTACAACAACATTTTTCTTCAAATAGTTGTGCAAATTTATTTATCAATCGATGTTTCCATTAAGTAGACCCTGCTTTGGTCTAAATCCAACTTCATCTGACCAAACAAGTCGACCAGGCATCAACGTTAGGATACACAATTTGACCAAAACTTAGCGTCAATGATACGAAAGTTGACCAAACATGACCGTCAATGACGCACACATTTTTCCGACAGTTTTACTCACTGTTGGCAACAGGGACTTCGATGGTTCTAACATTTTTAACAGGAGGGAGCTTGTTGATAAAACCTCGCGGTAAAAAACAGAGCGTTGACACAAACGTCAGGACGTGGGTACAGGCGATGATCAGGTAAGACGTCTGTCTCGTGATGCCGTTCTCGTAACCAAGCTGTGGACACAGGCTTTTTGAAATCGCATGAAAACCTGACCAGTATTTACAATCTGCCGCTCTGGGGCGAATAAGCCAAATAATAAACTAATAAGTAACATATGATCCACAGCCGCCTGCGTGTTTGAAAAAATTGTTTAAAGATACGTTACGAATGGGTCAGTGTTTTGTACTCACTCAAATAGCATCAGAAGAAATTGCCTTGTCCAGAGACAATAAGACCGATTTAATTGTTGGAGTATTTCACTTGGTGTTTAAAGACAATAAGACCGATTTCATTGTTGGATTATTTAACTTGGAGTTTAGAGACAATAAGACCGATTTAACTTTTGGATTATTTCACTTGGTGTTTAACGACAATAAGACCGATTTCATTGTTAGATTATTTCACTTGGTGTTTAAAGACAATAAGACCGATTTAATTGGTCGATTATTTCACTTGGTGTTTAGAGACTATAAGACCGATTTAACTTTTGGATTGTGTCCATAAAATTATTAGGTTCTATCTTGTATAGCGTCACCCCACCCCCCACCTCCGGTAATTAAATGGTCCATGATAGAAGACACACAGCCGACCAATCAGATCCTAACTTTGAAGTTCAGACACCCGATTAATCAGCTTCAATTTTAACGAATTTCACCCAGTAACAATTGGTCTATTTTTTAACATCTCCGAGCCTTCCTTAAATCATTCTCATGCGTCACGTTACTTATTAATTATGCTATCAACATTCAAACGATGCAGTGGGTTACTAATTTACGAGGTATTCATTTTTCTTAAAGTGTCAAACCTTAACCATGAGTTGAATGCCTGCTGAAGAATCGAATCCACCACACAGCAAACCGATTACTGCCGCTCCCCTAACGGGGAATAAGTTTGCGATTTGAAAGTTTGTCAGCTGGTAAGCAATTCCACCAAAACCGAGAGCTGACAGGCCAGGAAAGATAAGCCATGGTGTCTCTGGAATAGTAAGGAAAGATAAGCCATGGGGTCTCTGGAATAGTAAGGAAAGATAAGCCATGGTGTTTCTGTAATTGTAAGGAAAGATTAGCCATGGTGTGCATGGGCGCCCGCAGGTAGGGGCAAGGGGGGCACTTCCCCCCCCCCCCGGATTGATTGGGGAAAAAAATGTACAAGAATAGACAAAAAATTTATTAGAGTAAAGAGAAAATAAAGAGAAAGTAACTAAGCTGATGATGGGGTTTCTGTAATTGTAAGGAAAGAGTAGCCAGGGTGGGCATGGGCGCCCGCAGGTAGGGGCAAGGGGGGCACTTCCCCCCCCCCCCCGGATTGATTGGGGAAAAAAATGTACAAGAATAGACAAAAAATTTATTAGAGTAAAGAGAAAATAAAGAGAAAGTAACTAAGCTGATGTCCTGTCCGTTCGTTCACCATATAAATACGCTACAGTAAATTAAAACTATATTAAAACATTACTAAACATTTTTTGCCCCCCCTGGAAAGTTAATTGATTTTTTTTGCCCCCCCCCTAGAAAGTTTTCTGCGGGCGCCCATGATGGTGTGTCTGTAATTGTAAGGAAAGATAAGCCATGGTGTCTCTGTAAATATAAGGAAAGATAAGCGATGGTGTCTCTGCAATTGTAAGGAAAGAGAAGCCATGGTGTCTCTGTAATTATAAGGAAAGATAAGCGATGGTGTATCTGCAATTGTAAGGAAAGAGAAGCCATGGTGTCTCTGTAATTGTAAGGAAAGATAAGCCAAGGTGACTCTGTAATTGTAAGGAAAGATAAGCCATGGTGTCTCTGTAAATATAAGGAAAGATAAGCAATGGTGTTTCTGTAATTGTAAGGAAAGATAAGTCATGGTGTCTCTGTAATTGTAAGGAAAGATAAGCAATGGTGTTTCTGTAATTGCAAGGAAAGATAAGCCATGGTGTCTCTGTAATTGTTAGGAAAGATAAGCCAAGGTGACTCTGTAATTGTAAGGAAAGATAAGTCATGGTGTCTCTGTAATTTTGAATATTCAAAAGACTTTCTTTTCATTGGAAGTAGTAACTAGTATAGAAAATTAGATATAGTAACTAGCATAGAAACTTTGGGTGTAGCAACTAACATAGAAACATTAGATGTAGTAACTAGCATAAACAACTTTGGATGTAGTAACTAGCATAGAAACTTTGGATATAGTAACTAGCATAGAAACATTAGCTGTAGTAACTAGCATAGAAACAAGATGTAGTAACTAGCATAGAAACTTTGGATGTAGTAACTAGCACAGAAACATTAGTTGTGGTAACTAGCATAGAAACATTAGATGTAATAACTATCATAGAAACTTTGGATTTAGTAACTAACATAGAAACATTGGAAGTAGCTACTAGCAAAGAAACATTGGATGTAGTAACAAAACATAAGCAGTGCCGTCTTAAGGCATGGGCACAGTGGGCATTTGCTCATGGCCCCGCGCTTCTAGTAGACCCACTCTTATAAAGGCTTCATGTTGTAAATATTGTTAATGAATATTGAAAAGTTTTGCTAATTAAATTTGATTTAAAAATCAGTGGACAACACGTTTCCCAATTTGAACCCACGATTTTATTGGCACGTTCCAGAATATTTCTTGACTTGTTTATTGTGCTCTGTTCTTTGTGACATTTTCATTTCTACTGTTAGCTGAAGAAGGCTTTATGACGAAACGTCCTTGTCTTTTTGTCCTGTTGTCTAATTCAAGCTTCCACTTACCTCGTTTTCCTAGTTTATTCATTTACTAGGCTTGAATGTAGTCTTTCAATGGATATGTATGTAGTAACTAGCAAGAACCATTACACATAGTGACTAGCATATAAGCATTGGATGCTGCAGCTTCCATAGAAACATTGGATGTAGTAACTACCATAGAAACATGGGATGTTGTAACTAGCAGAGAAACATTTGATGCAGTAACTAGCATAGAGACATTGTATGTTGTAACTAGCATAGAATCATTGGATGCAGTGACTAGCATAGAAACATTGGATGTAGTAACTAGCATAGAAAAATTCGATGTAGTAACTAGCATAGAAATTTTGGATATAGTAACTAGCATAGAGACATTAGATGTAGTAACTTACATAGAAACATTGGATATAGTAACTAGCATAGAAACATTGGAAGTAGTTCCTAGCAAAGAAACATTGGATGTAGTAACTAGCATATAAGATGTACGTCTTAAGGCACAGCATAGAAACATTGGATGCAATAACTAGCATAGAAATATTAAATGAAATAACTAGCATAGAAACATTGGATTTACTGACTTATGACAAAAACAATTACACATTTATTTCGAAAAAAAAATTAATAAGCATGTCTGATTCTTTTACAGCATCGTGTGTTTTCAATTTTTAAAAAAAATGATAAATTTGTCTCAGCTAAAAAATTTATTGGAAAAAAATATTTCTCTTTGGCTATTGTATATCTGCCCTGATTGTGAAACCAACATTTTAGTGCTTCCCCCCCTCCCCCCCCCCACACCCTCCCCATGGTTTCAAGCTGTTGATTCGATTAACTAATTACAAGAGTGTTTGACTGCGCTAAAGCTTGAAAATATATTATTTTGACACGAACAATTTGTGTCAATATAACAATATTTTATTATGTTAAGCTTTAATAATAATTTTACATATACACAAGTAAACGTTTCGGCACGTGCCTTCATCAGTACAACAACAAAACATTTCAATACGTGTACATTAAATGTACATAATATATATACATTTATCCTACCTAAAAAAGAGAACAAATAGGAGTGGGCGCAAAACCCAGACAGAAACAAAGAAAGGGAGAATGGAAAGGTAGTGATTGGAAGTAAAATTTAAAAAACCAAATAAGAAAAAGACATGGCATCTACGTAGAATTGTGGATTTGGTTTATACCGTATGGGGTCAAAGCACCAAATCTTGTTCTGAATTTGTTTCCATATAAATCCTATCCGGTGTATTATAAGTATACAGTCTACCAGTAACTGCTATGTCTAAAATTCCATCATGGTTAGTGCTATTGAAATGTTTGGGGACCGGACAAAGAGCTTGCTAATTTATATTATAGAGGTGTTTCTAAACCGGTCTCCAAGGCAACGACACGTCTTTCCTACGTATAATTTACAGCACTTTTTACAAAGAATCTTGTAAATCACGTTGCGACTAGTGCAGGTAAAGCCATCTTTTATTCTGAATATTGTCATCTTCAATCACTTAGGGACATGTGTTACAACGGCTACGATTGCAAATTCTGGTGCCCTTATGTGCTTTAAAAGTGGGGAGGTGGCTTCTAACTAGCATTTCCCCCCTAGGCTCTTGTCACTCCGAAAAGCGAAAGACGAGGTTTTCGGAAAATGTCATAGGTGACCGGGTCTGCCATAAGAATTGAGCCTTAAAACGACCTTTACGATTATGGGGATGAGTAATGGGTTCTGAGGCTACTCAAAAAATAGAGCATTATCAAAAAGTATAAAAAGACCTACCTTTGGAGGTGAAAGCAATCAAAAAAGCACCCCCCATGTAGATCAGCCTGAAAACGATTTTAAATTGGTTCTATAAATTGGAAATTTCGTTGCAAACCCCCCCCCCTTTTTCCCACCAGCCCACTATTTATACATTTTATTTTTAAAAACAAAATTTATTCAGGTCTTTTTAAAAAAAAACTAAATTCATGTTTTCTTTTTTTTTTTAAAACTTGTTTGAAGTCTCCATAGTCATAGGTTTGAAGTCTCCATAGTCATAGGTTTGAAGCATCCATAGTCATAGGTTTGAAGCATCCATAGTCATAGGTTTGCTTTGAAAGTAATTAATCAAAATATTTTCAATTTTGTTGGATTTTACACAATTGAAATTGATTTATTATTTCGAAATATAACAAGAAAACATGTTTTGATATATTTTATACATTTCTAAATGTTTACAAATTTAAAAAAAAATATAAGTTTGCAACTGACGATGATATGATTCTTGAAACTCTGGTTCCATATCTGAAGTTGATTTGTCCAATGCAGAAACAGCCCACCCCCAACATTGAAGATCCTATTGTAAACACCAAAGAGAGTCTCGACTCCTGTTCTGGGCAAGACACTTTGTCTGAGCTGCCAACCGACCTAGGCATTAAACAAAACATTTCAAGTGAAAGATCGTGCTTAATTAATGGTTAACAAAGTAAATACATTATCTGAAATAACTTCACAATTTTGCAAAAACTTCTATTTTTCATAATTCCTGTCATTCATATTTTGTGAAGGATTTTCTCTATGCGGTACTTCCATATTTTTTATTATCAGAGTAGCTTGCCCTTGGACTCTTTCCGTTTTTACCCTTTCCGAGTAGTTTCTAATTCCTGTTAAATGTTCCTAAACTCGATTCTAGAAAGTTGTGTAGGATTATTTTAAACAAATCAATAATATAATTGTTTTTAAACTGCATAATTCAATATGAATAATTTCTTTCCTTTTAATTTATGATAATGAGGATGTAGACTGCAATCAGGTTAGGTAAAGAAAGTTGTAAATCAAAGTGAGGAAAAACCTGAGAAAAAAAAAGACAAAACATGGAAAGTGTCGCCAAGAAATCTTCAGTTTTCAGCTTTTATTCAAAGTTGTTGGAGGATTTCTTCTTTTATTTTTTTAAACTATATATATGTCTAATATCAAAACTTGGTGTACGTGATTACAGCTGCATCTATTATAAATTCCATGAAACACTTACTGCAATGACGTAGATATGTTACTATAATTCCGCATCCTCGACTCACACAGGTCCGAGTAAATCCCCTCCTCCTTCAGGATATATACGAGGGATCCCCATCCGTAGATCAGACCCCCAAACCCAGTACATTCCAGGAATGCCCACAGGACGTACAGCACGCGGAACCTTGGGTTGGCCCCATCCTTCATGTCGGTACTCGCTGAACTCACAATGTGGCTTAGCTGTGTGAGGCATGGCCTCATGTTTGTAGCACTTTCACGCGTTATGATTTGGAGAATTGCCATAAACGAGTGATAGACCCAGCAGCGTAACTAAAATGGGGAAAATTTCAAACCCAAATTGTAATTTTAAAAGTTGCGTTTTTTTCCAAGGCACGTTTCATGTTATTTTAAGCCTTTTTATAAAACAGAATGAACAACCTGTATTTAGAATGAACAATGTGTATTTAGAATGACTGATGTGTATTTAGAATGAACGATATTGTATTTAGAATGAACTATGTGTATTTAGAATGAACGATGTGAATTTAGAATGATTGACGTGCATTTAGAATGAACGATTGTATTTAGAATGAACGATGTGTATTTAGAATGCTTGATGTGTATTTAGAATTATTGATGTATATTTTGAATAAACGATGTGTATTTAGAATGATCGATGTGTATTTAGAATGAACGATGTGTATTTAGAATGATTGATGTATATTTTGAATGATTGATGTGTATTTAGAATGAACAATGTGTATTGAGAATGAACGATGTGTATTTAGAATGATTGATATGTATTTAGAATGAACGATATGTATTTAGAATAATTGATGTGTATTTAGAATGAACGATGTGTATTTAGAATGAACGATGTGTATTTAGAATGATTGATATGTATTTAGAATGATTGATGTGTATTTGGAATGATTGATTGTATTTGAATGAACGATGTGTATTTAGAATGATTGGCGTGCATTTAGAATGAACGATGTGTATTTAGAACGATTGATGTGTACTTAGAATGAACGATGTGTATTTAGAATGAACGATATTGTATTTAGAATGAAATATGTATATATAGAATGAACGATGTGTATTTAGAATGATTGACGTGCATTTAGAATGAACGATGTGTATTTAGAATGAACGATGTGTATTTAGAATGCTTGATGTGTATCTAGAATTATTGATGTAAATTTTGAATAAACGATGTGTATTTAGAATGATCGATGTGTATTTAGAATGAACGATGTGTATTTAGAATGATTGATGTATATTTTGAATGATTGATGTGTATTTAGAATGAACAATGTGTATTTAGAATGATTGACGTGCATTTAGAATGAACGATCTGTATTTAGAATAATTGATGTGTAATTAGAAAGATTGATGTGTATTTGGAATGATTGATGTGTATTTGGAATGATTGATTGTATTTGGAATGAACTATGTGTATTTAGAATGATTGACGTGGATTTAGAATGAACGATGTGTATTTAGAATGATTGATGTGTATTTAGAATGATTAATGTGTATTTAGAATGATTTATGTGTATTTAGAATTAACGATGTGTTTTAGAATGATTGGTTATATTTAGAATAAACGTTGTGTATTTAGAATGGTCGATGTGTATTTAGAATGAACGATGTGTATTTAGAATGATTGATTATATTTAGAATGAACAATGTGTATTGAGAATGAACGATTTATATTTAGAATGATTGTTATATTTAGAATGAACAATGTGTATTGAGAATGAACGATGTGTATTTAGAATGATTGATGTGTATTTAGAATAAACGATGTGTATTTAGAATGATTGATGTGTATTTAGAATGATTGATTTATATTTAGAATGATTGATGTGTATTTAGAATGATTGATGTGTATTTAGAATAAACGATGTGTATTTAGAATGATTGATGTGTATTTAGAATGATTGATTTATATTTAGAATGATTGATGTGTATTTAGAATGATTGATGTGTATTTAGAATAAACGATGTGTATTTAGAATGATTGATGTGTATTTAGAATGATTGATGTATATTTAGAATGATTGATGTGTATTTAGAATGATTAATGTGTATTTAGAATGATTTATGTGTATTTAGAATAAACGATGTGTATTTAGAATGATTGGTTATATTTAGAATAAACGTTGTGTATTTAGAATGGTCGATGTGTATTTAGAATGATTGATGTATATTTAGAATGATTGATTATATTTAGAATGAACAATGTGTATTGAGAATGAACGATGTATATTTAGAATGATTGATTATATTTAGAATGAACAATGTGTATTGAGAATGAACGATGTGTATTTAGAATGATTGATGTGTATTTAGAATAAACGATGTGTATTTAGAATGATTGATGTGTATTTAGAATGATTGATGTATATTTAGAATGATTGATGTGTATTTAGAATGAACGTTGTGTATTTAGAATGATTGATGTGTATTTGGAATTAGAGACCGACCGAAAGTGATTTTCTGATTTCGGCCGAAGCCGAAAATAGGCCAAAAGATTAAAATAATTTTCGGCCGAAACCGAAAAAATGCCGAAAGTTTAAAAATGACTTTCGGCCGAAACCGAGAAAAGGCCGAAAGTTAAAAATGAATTTTGGCCGAAACCGAAGCCGAAACCGAAAATGAAATATTAAGATATTTTGAAATTCGTTCCCGCATACATTCTGCATACATCGAAAATGATGTGGGAAAGTATAAATATTTACATTCTTTTTATAAAAAATGAGATGATCGTGAATATTAATAAATAAACTTCTAATATAGAGGTCTCAAACTCGCGGCCCGCAAACTCATTTGTGACCCGCAAGACGATATTTTGTGGCCCACTACATGACAGAAAAGTTTAGTGTTAATTCGCCGGCCCGTTTCCCCCATTCTCATATCTATAACGTGACTCTCCGCGACGGTTTCATGAATACTTTGGATTTTACCAATATAAAAGTAATTTAAATTGCTTTACAATTTTTTAAAATTAGTATGGTAAGAGAAAATTTGGCCAAAAAAATGGTGGGGGGGGGGGGGCAAATTAATGAAAAATACTATTTTTTTAAACCGGGTCTATAAAAATTGTTGTGCTTATATGGTTCTAAAAGATCGCTTAATTGGTTCTGAAAGGTGGCTTTATTTGTTTTTAAAGATGGTTTAGTTTTTTGTTAAAGATCGTTAGTTGCTTGCTATTGATCGGTTATTTTGTTCTTAAAGATCACTTAGTTTTTTTTAAAGTTCGTCCAGTTTTTTGTTAATGATCGCTTTATTTTTTCTTAAAAATTGGTTAGTTTGTTCATAAAGATCGCCTGGTTTGTTGTTAAAGATCCTTTAGTTTTTTCTTAAAGATCGCTTAGTTTGTTGTTAAAAATCGTCCAGTTTTTGTTCATGATCGCTTTATTTGTTCTTAAAGATCGTTTAGTTTGTTCATTAAAATTGCTTAGTTTGTTGTTAAAGATCGATTAGTTTGTTGTAAAGATCGCTTAGTTTGTTCATAAAGATCCCATAGTTTGTCGTTAAAGATAATTGATTTTTTCCTTAAGATCAATTAGTTTGTTCTTTAAGATCTTTTAGTTTGTTCTTAAAGAGCATTTAGTTTTCTGTTAAAGATCGCTTAGTTTATTCTTATAAATCATTTAGTTTACTATTAAAGATCATTTGTTTTGTTCTTAAAGATAATTTAGTTCGGTCTTAAAAATCGTTTATTTTGTTCTTTAAGATCGTTTAGTTTGTTATTAAAGATCGCTTAGATTGTTCTTAAAGATCGCTTAGTTTGTTTTAAAGATCGTTTAGTTTGTTCTTAAATGTCGCTTAGTTTGCCTCATTTTCTGTCTCAGGTTGATCCTGTAGTATAGGCCAAAACGTGCCAAAGTGTCCTCGTTTTATAGCCATTTTAATTGTTTCTATGGTAAAGTA
>CAXITT010001428.1:3587-86899 GCA_964033795.1 Lymnaea stagnalis
AATATACTTTCAATCAGAGCTAATGCATCCGTCAATAAAATTATAAATCAAATATAAATAGGAACATTTCAGTTTTTGTGTAACACAAATTAGTAGGGTTCTGAATTTATACAACCATTCTACAATATTCTTCTGTGGCCAGGGACCTCAAGCTTTAAAAAAAAAATATTTATAAAAAATAAAAATTGTATGCATTCCTATACCATTTATCTGACTGGATAAAACTTTGGTGAATTGATGTGTGCACGCACTCAAATGTTCCTAAATTAAAACACTTATTTTTCCCTTATTTCGTATTGTGCTTGGGTCCAAATCCTGTTTTCTAAAAACAGCTGTTTGATTATATAATTTCAAAACGAGCTTTTGCATCGATGAATGGAATTTAATCAAATACAAAGAGCGACATTTCAGTTTGTGTGTTACATAGTAAAAAGATTTGACTTAGTACCAGCATTGTACACTATTTCCTTTTAAGCAAGGTGGCCCTAAATTCGTTTTTAGGTACTTTATAATAGTTATAAAAACATAATTTGTGTTTGCCTTCCTATACCATTAATTTGATTGCGATAACACGTTCGCGAGGTTCTGTGCAACGCCCAGAAATGTTTCTAATTAATTACACACTTATTTTATAAAAGTCATTTTTGGCCGGGGTCCCTTTATATCATTTTTGTTTTCTAATTTGCACCATTAAAATATGATTTCAAACAGCGCTATGGCATGGGTCGATGGAATTGAATCAAATACAAACAACGATATTTCAATTGATTTGTGACGTGATAAATATGTTACTAAATTAATAGAACAATGTTGCAATATTTCTTTACGAGCCGGGGGACCAAATTTCGTTGTTTTTCTAATGCGAGTTCGAGGGTTTATGGAATTGAATCAAATTTAAAAACAACAACAAACAAAACAAAAAAACAAAAAAAAACACGACATTTGAGTTTGTAGGTGACATAATTAGTAGATTTAACATTAGTACAACATTTTATATTATTCCGTTTCAGGCTGGGGGCCCTAAGTGCGTTTTTTTTTCTTTTACCAGCTTATAAATATAATTCTGGTATTCGTTCCTATTCCATTCATCCATTTGTGATACAACTTTGTTTTGTCTTAGTGCGCATGTACGCAAACGTTTCTAAATTAGTACAATCATTTTAAAATAATCCTTTAGGGGCCGAGGCACTAAATTATTTTTGTCGTCAAAAAACAATATAAATATAATTTCTAACAGAGCTAATGCATGGTTGGATCAATTGCTACAAGTGCGTTGACTAAATTTTGAAAATCCACTCTTCTCAAATGGACAGCTGTAAAAGGCCAGCTCACTTCTCATATGGACAGCTGTAAGTGGCCTGCTCACTTCTCATATGGACAGCTGTAAGTGGCCTGCTCACTTCTCATATGGACAGCTGTAAGTGGCCTGCTCACTTCTCATATGGACAGCTGTAAAAACACTACGAAATACTTCAGCAACTGTGATGAAGTCTAAAGGAGATAACTTGTTTAAAAACTAAAAAATATTTCAGCCAATGTAAGAATAAAAAATGTTGTGTCTCGAAACAGTGATAAGGAAATTAAATTTTTACGCGAGACACGTCTTTGGGGAAGAGGTAGAGAGTAGACAGTGGGATACAGGACAGTATCGTGCCGTTGGAGTCCCTACAAGTAGGAATAAAACAACTATTTTTTTTTTATACGAATGATCTAGGATGACCAAAGAACAAACATAAATTAAATTCTTTCGGACTCTAAAAACGAGCATAATTACGTTCTATTTTTTATGGAAATCGACTAAATTTAAATTCGCAAAACATATATATCTTCTTTTATTTTAGTAAAAGTTTATATACTATTATTACAAAGTACAAATACATTTAAAGTAATAACAACAAAGGAATTATCTTGAGCGATTTCTATTGGTTTGAAAATTATGAAAAAAAGAAAAGGATCATAGAATTACACAGAAATCACATTTATCTGGAAAAGACAAACATCATTTTTTTAATATATTTTTTATTTGGTTTAGTGGGTTGTTAATATTGCGAAATAAAATAGAATTGAATGTGTCTTAAAAAATACTCATGTAAAGTCAATGCGCGATTGCCTATTTATGACAAGCTCTAAGTTTCTTGGATTTAATAATCACACGTGACACAACTAATATTGTAGTCTCCCCTTCTTAATGTAAAATTAATACATATGATAGGTTCCTTTTAAAATATAATTATAAAAAAATGTCTTTATTTATGTATGAACATATGTATGTCCTTTATGTCCTTTATAACATTCAAGCAATTGCGATAAATCTATTGTGATTTATTGTCCACAAACCCACACATTTTTCTGAGTCATTACAACGCTTTTAAAATAGTCCGTTTTTAGGCGTAGGCGCTGAATTCTTTTTTTTTTTTTTTTTTCATTATTCTTAATTACTTTTCCTATACGATCTCTATGAATATACTTTCAATCAGTGCTAATGAATCCGTCAATAAAATTATAAATCAAATATAAATAGGAACATTTCAGTTTTTGTGTAACATACATTAGTAGGGTTCTGAATTTATACAACCATTCTACAATATTCTTCAGTGGCCAGAGACCTCAAGCTTTAAAAAAAAAATATTTATAAAAAATAAAAATTGTATGCATTCCTATACCATTTATCTGACTGCATAAAACTTTGGTGAATTGATGTGTGCACGCACTCAAATGTTCCTAAATTAAAACACTTATTTTTCCCTTATTTCGTATTGTGCTTGGGTCCAAATCCTGTTTTCTAAAAACAGCTGTTTGATTATATAATTTCAAAACGAGCTTTTGCATCGATGAATGGAATTTAATCAAATACAAAGAGCGACATTTCAGTTTGTGTGTTACATAGTAAAAAGATTTGACTTAGTACCAGCATTGTACACTATTTCCTTTTAAGCAAGGTGGCCCTAAATTCGTTTTTAGGTACTTTATAATAGTTATAAAAACATAATTTGTGTTTGCCTTCCTATACCATTAATTTGATTGCGATAACACGTTCGCGAGGTTCTGTGCAACGCCCAGAAATGTTTCTAATTAATTACACACTTATTTTATAAAAGTCATTTTTGGCCGGGGTCCCTTTATATCATTTTTGTTTTCTAATTTACACCATTAAAATATGATTTCAAACAGCGCTATGGCATGGGTCGATGGAATTGAATCAAATACAAACAACGATATTTCAATTGATTTGTGACGTGATAAATATGTTACTAAATTAATAGAACAATGTTGCAATATTTCTTTTGGAGCCGGGGGACCAAATTTCGTTGTTTTTCTAATGCGAGTTCGAGGGTTTATGGAATTGAATCAAATTTAAAAACAACAACAAACAAAACAAAAAAACAAAAAAAAACACGACATTTGAGTTTGTAGGTGACATAATTAGTAGATTTAACATTAGTACAACATTTTATATTATTCCGTTTCAGGCTGGGGGCCCTAAGTGCGTTTTTTTTTCTTTTACCCGCTTATAAATATAATTCTGGTATTCGTTCCTATTCCATTCATCCATTTGTGATACAACTTTGTTTTGTCTTAGTGCGCATGTACGCAAACGTTTCTAAATTAGTACAATCATTTTAAAATAATCCTTTAGGGGCCGAGGCACTAAATTATTTTTGTCGTCAAAAAACAATATAAATATAATTTCTAACAGAGCTAATGCATGGTTGGATCAATTGCTACAAGTGCGTTGACTAAATTTTGAAAATCCACTCTTCTCAAATGGACAGCTGTAAAAGGCCAGCTCACTTCTCATATGGACAGCTGTAAGTGGCCTGCTCACTTCTCATATGGACAGCTGTAAGTGGCCTGCTCACTTCTCATATGGACAGCTGTAAGTGGCCTGCTCACTTCTCATATGGACAGCTGTAAGTGGCCTGCTCACTTCTCATATGAACAGCTGTAAGTGGCCTGCTCACTTCTCATATGGACTGCTGTAAGTGGCCTGCTCACTTCTCATATGGACTGCTGTAAGTGGCCTGCTCACGGCACGAAAACCTTTCCATGTATTCGTGTACGCACCAGACGAAAAAACACTCTTTTTATAATGTAATAATTATTTTAAAAATGTAATTTAAACACAAACACTTCCTTTCTTGGACTGACAGAGCAACGCATTCCGGGTTGTTGTAGTTAAAAATAGAGGTTATGTGTGACACACGTGTGGGAAGAGGGGTGGGTGGAATATATTTGCTTTATGTCGACCATCTTAAATGTTTGGGGGCCTGGCTGTTCATAGTCATTGTATCCCTAATGATAGAGATCGAATCGAATTCAAGCGGTCTACCATTTAAATATCATAATTGAAACATGGTTGCCAAACTGAAGCATATTTTGAAGCATATAAATGTTCCTTGATTTGAAAATTTGTAGTTTCGTGAACATTAAATATTAAATAACAATAAAATTATTATTTATATTTTTGAGGTCTACATTGTTATTGCCGTTTAAACCAATTTTACAAATTACTATTTTATAACAACAATAAAAAAAATATATGTAGAATTATACTCAATTTTACGTATTTAAACGCTTTAAAAACATAAACGCAATTGTTTCCCTTGAAAAAGAAATTTTATTTAATGCTATTAAAAATTCATAAATACTCACCGACCACTTGATATAACAGAAAAAAAAATAATAATTTTTTTAAAATTGATATTGAGTCAGCTCATGATTTAATTGCAATTTAACTTTTTTTTTAAATATTGTTTTTAAAATGATTAATGATTAAACCAAGACTAGTTAATTATGTAAAAAAAAAAAACTATTTACACAGTAAAATAGTTACATTTTAAGTAAATAAAGTAAACAAGGTAGTTGCTTTTGTTGAAGAAGTAAGTTTTTTGGTTTGATTGAGGAGGAGAGGAAGTTGGTTTTCTTTGAGGAAGTGAGGTAGTTGGTTTTGTTGAGAAAGAGAGGTAGTTGGTTTTGTTGAGGAAGTGAGGTAGTTGGTTTTGTTGAGAAAGAGAGGTAGTTGGTTTTGTTGAGGAAGTGAGGTAGTTGGTTTTGTTGAGAAAGAGAGGTAGTTGGTTTTGTTGAGGAAGTGAGGTGGTTGGTTTTGTTGAGGAAGTGAGGTAGTTGGTTTTGTTGAGGAAGTGAGGTAGTTGGTTTTGTTGAGGAAGTGAGGTAGTTGGTTTTGTTGAGGAAGTGAGGTGGTTGTTTTTGTTGAGGAAGTGAGGTAGTTGGTTTTGTTGAGAAAGAGAGGTAGTTGGTTTTGTTGAGGAAGTGAGGTGGTTGGTTTTGTTGAGGAAGTGAGGTAGTTGGTTTTGTTGAGGAAGTGAGGTAGTTGGTTTTGTTGAGGAAGTGAGGTAGTTGGTTTTGTTGAGGAAGTGAGGTAGTTGGTTTTGTTGAGGAAGTGAGGTAGTTGGTTTTGTTGAGGAAGTGAGGTAGTTCGTTTTTTTGAGGAAGTGAGGTAGTTGTTTTTTTAAGTAGGACTGTTAGTTGGTTTTGTAAAGATAATGAGGTATATGGTTTTGTTGAGAAGATGAGGTCAGGGACGTGCTGGCTCACGACGACTCGACGAGCATTCGTCATATGCCTTTTTTGGCAGTTATTATAATCTCCGGTGGGTGGTAGGAGGGGGGGGGGGGGCTCCGGGTCTTTCTTACTACACCGTTCGTCACGGGTTTCCATGTGCCAGCACGTCCCTGGTTGAGGTAGTTGGTTTTCTTTAGTAGGAGCGGTAGTTGTTTTTATGAACTAGGTTAAGGAGATCGTTTTGTTAGGAAAGAGGTAGTTTGTTTTGTTGAGTAGGTGAGGTAGTTGGTTTTGTGGAGGATGTGAAGTAGTTGGTCTTGTTGAGGAGGTAATGAAGTTGATTTTGTTGAAGAGGTTAGGTAATTAGTTTTGTTAAGGAAGAGAGGCAGTTGGTTTTGTTGAGAATGCGAGGTTGTAATATTTGTTGAGATGGAGAGGTAGTTTGATTTTTGAAAAGGTTTGGTTTTGTTGGGGAGGTGAGGTAGTTGGTTTTATTGAGGAGGTAATGTAGTTTGTTATGTTCCCTTCATAAACGCTTTTGTAAAAAAATCGAACATTTATTTGACTGTGTAAATTAGCTTAATGGTAACCATTGAACTGATTGGGTACATTATCTTGATTGTGTTTATTATCCTGATTGTGAAAAATATTGCAAGATTTTTGAGCGGCGATTTTCTACCAAAAAACGTCCCCTCTCAAAGTGTCAGTATCAACATTTTGGTTTCATCGCGGTCCTCGTAAATTTTCTCTGCTTTGACATTTTTTTTTTTTTTTTTATAGGAGTCAGATTAAAAGTTCGATGTTTCTTGTATTAGTTGGTTGCTATAACAATGAGTTTCACTCTAATAGTATGCTTTAAAAAATATATATAAAATGGTGCCAGTAATGAGACCAAGCGTGTCAGTGTCGCAGTGAAGTTAGTCAATGTAGACAGTAATAAGACCAAGTATGGCTGTGGTGGGGTGAAGTTAGAAATGGTGCCAGTAATGAGACCAAGTATGACTGTATTGTAGAGAGGATAGACAACGATGACAGTGTAAAACTCCCTATTGTGTTCAGTGAATTTGAACAAGTTCATGGTCTTTGGGTTTTGAAAAAAATGGCTAACACAGTGTTACTTACTGGCTTCTAATATAAGAAATTAATCTCCTATTTTAATTTCATAGGCTCGTTGTAAACAGTGTCTAACAAAGGACGATACCATAGGGTCAACAATATTAAAGATATAACACCCAAAAACAGTTCCAAGCTTCAATTAATAAGATTATTTTAAGTCTTAAGAAAATACAAAAGAAAAGAAAATATCATGACAATCTTCAACTTACAGTATGGTAGATCTTGTACCGGTACACAGTTAACACGGTTAGTATAATGTCATATGAATAATGATGAAATGCGAAACAAACACATATGAGCACACAAATACACAAAGAATAATACACAAGAAATAATACACGCCTCGTAACGTTATCATTATATATCTGAATCTCAGTCCTTTCGTCTTTATTACATCAAGAAATGGCGTCAGCGGGGCCAGTTTGCACTCTTTATGCCCCCCCCCCATTACCCCTCCCCGGCCCAACGTATCGGGCGTGGAGCGGTACGTTGGAGATGCCCCTCGTCAGGACGGCCCCCGCCCGGGCCCCTCACCCAGGTCCCCACCCGGGCGCCTGGGCGCTCAACCAGGACCCCGCCTGGGGGCCGCCCCAAACAGTAGGCACCCGGTCGGTCAAACACAATGCGTTTAAACAGTTCAAACGATCGACTTTCTTTAGGAGTTGGGATGGAAAATGTACGTCCTAATATCTTCCCACACCCATCCCGGGAAAGCGTCGGACGCCCTATAAGAGGGATTCCACAGTGGGTTTCCACACCGCAACTAGCTCGCGCTGTAGCTGGGACGAAACGGTTGCCTAGGGGCAGGTTTCTCGGCCACAGGTACAACCCTCGCTTCTGGCCTCATACCCGTCACCGGAAACTTGTAATCATGATCCCTACCCTGGCTCTGCCTAGATTTCCGGCTGTGAACTATCACAATAGGCAGCCCTGTGGGAGCTGTTTTATGTACGGCAGGTACCGAGCACACTCTTTGTCTGCCCACGCGAGGCGTGCCCAGTAGTTATGTTTCCTGGCACACGCCGAGGGGGTCGGTGGCCGACGCTTCCTAATCGACAAGCTAGAACAGACTTGCCAACTGAACCCGAAAACGTGCATTCATACTAAAGAATTCGATCCTTATTTGTGGGGATGCGAAGCCATAATCGCGGTCGCCCTTTCTCCCTGTGTAAATAAATAAATAGCTGATACCTGTCATAACAAACTTTCAATCTTTAAATAGAAAGAGTTGAACTCTTTATAATATATCAAACAAGAAACAGTGACAGTGGCCTTAGGCGTAGAAAAGAGAGAAGTTTCGGGACATATATCCCTATGCACCATACTTGGGGAACATCAAAATGTAGCTTCATGGTAGTTAATTAATTTAAAAAAATGTTTTTTTTTAGAGCTGGGGCTTGGGGAGAGGCATGAAAATAAATCAATGCTCCCTGTCGACACACTTTTGTACGTACGCCTCTGCAAGTGAGGTTAATTGGGGGTCAGCCCGGTGTCACTTGTTTTGATGGAGCGGCAGCATGTATCGTAAAATGCTTTGTTTGTTTGTTTTGTTAATTGGAGCCTACCATAAGTCTTGACAAGACTAGGCTATCACTAACATTATCTACGCTAGTAACTATTGTCTCTATCAGAACCAAGTAATAAAGAACAGTGCTAGATATAAGATAATTTTTTTGTACTGAAGAATGGCAGTAATGGGGCTTGAAAATATATTTGAAAATATCAAGTTATCATGTCCTCCGTGTACTACAATAAAGGCTGCCAATGTCAGGTTAACTACTCCATCATCTATTGTAGTTTGGTCTGGTACCTATGCCCATCGTTTCCTTTCTCATCACTGGTCATTTAAAACATTTTATATGAAATAGTATTCATTTTTATCTAAACTATCTTATAGTTATTGGTATACAATGAAAAAAGTGATTTATTTTTTGTAAAAATGTTTTATTTTCAGTAGGGTTATGTAACTTAATTTGCCCCATACTTTAGATGACTATGGCTCCATTTGAAATATGCCCTAAATTTCCCAAGCTTTCCTGACATTTGAACATTTCTACATGCAAACTATTATTGTACTATTACATTAAAAAAAATATATATTTAGAACACATCAATAGTTTTCAGTGAATGTTCATTTAAAGATGATATATTTGTTTTAATAATAAAACGTAGATGTAAACATGCTCTTTAAGATATAATAAGTTTGTTTGAATGGTAAAGCAGAAAAAGTGGGCCTTTGGGTTTATAAATAAAAGCAATATGTCATGTCATAGTTTATAGTAATCTTAAACGGAAACAAATACGGAAGAAACTATTGATTGTTTTTCTTTCATGGACCAATGTCATAATTGTTGTACAATTATCCAAACATCAAAGACAGTATTTTGAATTTTATTTGCAAAACAAATCAATATTTGCCGACATTTTTTTATTTTTTCAATTTATTGCATCACTACAATTATGGTATCGAAATCGGGTTCAATCCCAGGCTTGACAATTTTTAGACAATAAATTAATCTGTTGGTTGAGCTTTTAAATTAAATATAAATTTGGTATATACAAGTTATCTCAATGTTTATTTTATTAAAACTAGTCTGAAATGGAAAAAAAAAAAAATAAATCTTTGTTGGAATAATTTTTAAATAAACTTTTATTTTACAAATTAAAATTAAATATCCCAAAACAGCCATCTATATTTTATAGCATATCTTTTAAGGTGTTTTATTCATTGTTTCATAAGAAATTCATACATTATTTTTTTATTTAATACCTTTAATATTAGACAGTACATTTAAAAGATATATTATTTTTCGTTACTTTAAGTTAAATTGAGGATCTATTTTGTTTATTGTATTGTTGTCGTGTTTCCATGAGCCAATGAAACAAGGTGGTTTCAGAGAAATTGTATTGTTGTTTATTTGGGCACATTAAAACACGTTGGTGTCAGAGGTAGTGTAGAAATTTGAGAAAGTGTCTCTGAACCTAAGGGAGCTCGTGACACCATAGACCACCTAACTATTTGAATCATTGAGCTTAGATTGTCAGTCAATATATGAAGGAAGCGCTTAGTCATGCACTTAGTCTACAATTTAAAAAGCCAGGAGTTTATTGTGATTTAGGTAGAAGGTTCATGACACAACATAGCATTAGGAATAATATTATTTTAAAGAGTTATATTTCTTGTTTTTCACTTCTGTAATCTGAGAAAGGCTATTAGCCAAAATAACATTATCATATTGCCATGGTATCTAATTTGAACCATTCACATAATCGTTGTCAAAAATGTTCTCTTCTTTTCATCTAAGCAATGTTTATACAAAATAAATGTGTTTCAAGGGAAACAATCGCATTCTTATACTACATGTTTTAGTCGCTATCGTTTAGGATTTTGTAAGAGCATTTATTTTTATTTTTGTGCCATGCAAATGTATTATTTTTTAGGTACAATGGTTTTGCAATTTATTGTTAAAATTGTTAAAAAACATTCTTTATTTAACTTTAAAAAATTTAAATACAAACTTTAAATTTCAAACTTTATAAGAAGTGTAAATTATATTAATTATGCTTAACCAGGGTTGTCTATTTCTTTATAAGGTCTCCAAATGGATTATTATGACTTATATTAACCTATAGTCCACTTGATTTCGATCCCTTCATCTAGGGATTTAATATAAATGATTAGTCAGCAAGTTAGCAATTGAAAATTATGCACGAAAATTGTATCATATCTAGATATATGTAAAAGTGAAAGTTTGTGGGTTTGTTCTACAAAGGCCTTTACATGGATTGTTAAATCTTGGCCAAACTTGACACACATATCCATCATTATCCGGAAGTAACACTTAAGGGCTATGAACTTTTTATAACACTCCGTTTGGGGCCGGGGGCCCCGAATTTGTTTTTTTTCCTTATATTATCTGTATACAAAAATAACTACAAATACTCCTACACGAGTTGATGGATCTTGACCAAACTTAGTACACATGTACTTTAATATCCATATTAAGGGTACTGAACGCATAATATCCATTTCTCTGGGCCTGGGCCCCAGTTAATTTTTTCTTATTTAGACATATATATTTCAATATGCTTAGAAAACACTATATTTTCTATGGGATTTGATGGATAAGATCTTGCGTTCTAGCAATACACTTCAATGTCCGTATTGAAATATCGGTGGATTTAAAACTAATAAAATCCTTTCTAGATTATTCCAGAAAGCTCGATAATTTTAAAAAGCTCTATCTATGGCATTTGTAAGTAGATTTTAATGGGACCAGTTTTAAATTTTAACTCTCATATTTATGTGTCTGATATTTGTAGGGCCCCCATCTCAGACATAATAAAAAAGTTACTTTATTAAATAAGCCCCCATCGGGGCCTCTATTTTAATTGAACTGTTCTATAGTCACAGTAGTGAAAATTAGTTGTATAATATTTCGTGTTTTAAAAAAAAGCACTTAGACAAGTAATATTACACATGTCTCGAGTATGTTATTAAATTTAATCTAGAATGCCAAAGAAAGTTCTTTAATGTTCTACGGGGATATATAATGGAATTTAAAAGCTTATTTGAACAAAATAGCACCAATAATGATCCCAAAGAGGAATCTGATCTTAGGGGGGTCGAGATCTAACAGTACCCATCGATTACGCGATCCCATCGGGTAAAGCGATCAAACCGGCACAGGGATCCTATCGGAAAAAGGGATAACATCGGAAAAGAGACTGCCTAAGTGGAACAGGATCCAACAGTGTATGATATCCTAACATGATCGGTAGTCCATCGGGATCAACTGACATCCGGATCCCACTGGGCTCAAGACACCTACGGGATAGGGATCCGACCTGGATCTGGATTCCCCCTTCAATAGTAACTACAAGAAAACGGGATCCTACCGGGAATTGGATCACACCGGGAAAAGGGATTGCACCGGGATCGGGTGAGAATGGTATTGGGGTCCCATTGAGATTGGGGTTGTTTCGGGCTGTATACTTTCTAGAGTTCTTGTCAACCGGTTTTTGCCAGTAAGCTTTAACCAAGTAAATTTTTGAAAAATAGTTTCTCAGTTGAAGGAACAAGTCTTCCTGATTAGGAATCGGTTCTGCGTCTGACATGGTTATTGCATTTAATTTTCTATAGTCGATGCAGAACCGAGTGGCTCCATCTTTTTTCTTTACTAACACAATTGGTGAGGAATAAGGAAAGGATGACTTTTCTATAATGCCTTCTTTTTCCATCTTACGAACTTCCTTAATGATTGTCTCTTTGGAAGTAAAAAGTATGGGGTATGGTCTCAGACAGATGGGTTTGTTAGTAGTTACTTTAATGAAATGAGTAACTAGTGATGTCTTTCCTGGTATATTTGTAATTGTTTTGGTGTATTTATGTAATATATCCTCAATTATTTGTCTTTCGTACTGATTGAGATCTGGATTGATCCTTACATCTTTAATGGTTTCAGTTATCTCTAAGGTTTGGGTAGTGACTGTATTTATACCCCTAGCGTCCTCGTCCTCCTCCTTATCCTCTATTACTACTGCGTATGCTGCTACTGATTCCTTATTTTTACTTATCTTATTAATGTTCCTGATGACGCTCTGTTTATTTGGTTTCTTACTTGTTTCTTGACTTTGTTCCTGGTCCCTTTTAAAATATTCGACTAGCATATTTACATGATAAGTCTTTCCCTTTCCTTTCTCTAATATGACATAGTTAAGTTCCCCTATTTTGTCTAATACTTTATATGGACCATGCCAACGGGTTCCTTGTAGTTTACTCCCCGTGGAGGGTTTCACGACTACCACTAAACTCCCTATGGTAATGGTTTTATTACGGGCTTTCCGGTCGTATATTTGCTTTTGTTTAATCCTAGCTTCTTTTAGGTTCCCACTTGCCAGTGTGCCAATCACTCTTAGTCGGTCCCGTAATTTTTCAATGTACTCATGAGTTTTTTTTCCGCTGCCTGGTCAGTCTTACCAGCAAAAATGTTTCTTAGAATATGTATGGGTCCTCTTATCTTTCGCCCGAACATCAAATCAAAAGGATAAAACCCGGTTGAATCATTTTTGCTATCACTATAGGCGAATGAGATACCTGGGACGTGTGATTCCAAGTCTTTAGGATAATCAATCGACACTTTAGTGAATAATGTTTTTAGGGTGCCGTTGAATCGTTCGACCATACCATTGCTTTGTGGGTGTAACGGGGTACTGAAACGTTGGTTTATACCCATCAGTCGACCATGCCATTGCTTTGCGGGTGAAACGGGGTACTGAAACGTTGATTTATGCCCATCAGTTGACCATGCCATTGCTTTGCGGGTGTAACGGGGTACTGAAACGTTGGTTTATGCCCATCAGTTTAGTGACTTGGCTCATCAGATCGCATTTAAATTGACCTCCATTGTCGGATAAAATTTCGTCTGGTAACCCCATTCTAGTGAATATTGTCAGAAGTGCCTCATGTATGTTATCGGCAGTTATTCTTTTAATGGGGATTGCTTCTGGCCACCTAGTCGTGGTGTCCACAAGAGTGAGGATATAACGATATCCCTTTGTGGATGTTGATATTATGGGGCCAACAAGGTCAATAGCTACTTTCCCCCAGGCCTTGTCGATTAACTCCATTTTGCCCAGGGGGACAATTCCTCCAGCGCTTTGGTTTTTCACTTTTTGACACACGTCGCACGTCTTACAATAGTTTCTTACATCTTTCGCTATGCCAGGCCACCAGAATTCTTCCAAGGCTCTTGCCTTTGTTCGGCAATCCCCTTAAGTGCTGATATGCTGTTATCATGAGCTATTTCTAGCACTATATTTCGTAACGACTTGGGGACAGCTAATTGTTCCCAAACATTGTTCTGACCCTTGCTACTATGACAAAACTCTCTAACTAAAAGTCCATTTCAGTATCTAAATTGTGATGGTCTACCCGCCCTAAGTTGTCTTCTGGCGTGCTCGTGCGTACGTCTCAGTGTGAAGTCGTTTTGTTGTAACGTTCTAAACTTGTCCTCCGTAACCTCTAGTTCTGTTATGTGTCGTTTTATTGGGTCAATGTCCTCTGACCTTTTACCCTGTGCCCTGGTAACAACTGCGGCTGTAACTACGGTATTACCTCCCATTGTTGCCCCCTTTATGTTTCCAATAATTAAAACAACTGGTGGGTCGTTTAAAAGAGCCACCTTAGACCATCCTGTAAAGTATTGTGATTTTATGTAAACATTTCCTAGTTTGTAAACCCTCTACTGCCTATCAAACAAAATACATGTCAATGTTTCGTTCAGTCTGTGTCCCTTTAATCTCCCTAAAATAGATTCCCTTACTCCCACAATTTCACAGCCCGTGTGCCTTATTACTTTTACCTTAACCCCATTTACTTCTCCCTCAGTAATAACTATCCCTGATTTCTTGCTCTCGACACAACTAAAAGTAGCCTTCCCTTTCCTGCCCAATTTTCCGTCTATTCTTTGTCACCTTGTATCCCCATGTTCAAATAACTGGGTCCTTCTCTACAATTCCTGTCCCCGTGGTAGTGCTGTAAGTTCCTGCACTCCTCTGTGTTGTGTCCCGCTAAGCGGCAGAAATGACAATAACGTTTTTCCCACTCTGTGTTCCTGTAAACGTGTTGCTTTGGATTTCTTTCTTGTCCCTTAGCGTTGAAAGCTAAGCATGACACACCTGATGGTCCCTGTGTGTCAGACCCCCTTGTGTCCGTGCATGTCAGGACTTTAGTAGGATGTGCTGCCATGCAACTGTCCCCGGTCGCAATGACGGCATCAAGAGTCATGTTATTTGTTTCCAATATGTGTTCAACTATGTCTTGATTTACAGTCTGTAGTATTTTGTCCACCACTGTTAGTGTCAACAGATTTTCATAGGTCTTCTCCGACTTGGATAACTAAACCCACCTGGCTAGGTAATGGCTGATCCTGTTCGCATATGTCATCAGACCCGCGTCTTTGTCCGGTGTCATCGTTGCCAGTTTATCTCTGTAGCCCTGATCTGTAAGCCTAAACTGTTTTGAGAGTGCTGTTTTTACCTCATCATACGTGGCCTCCGTTCCTGTCACCAGTCCTGCGAAACAAACTGGGAGTAGTTCGGGTGGCATTAATTTTCTTAGTTCATCATTCCAACTCCCGATTGGCCATTTGTTCTGTCTTGCTTCACCCTCAAACCATATGAGAAAGAAGTCCAAATGGTCAGCACGCCCGTCGAACATTGGTATTTTGTTTTTAGAACGACCTGTGTCGGTTGATTGTTCTCCAGCCTTGTTATCTCCTTTCCCCTTTTCTAACTCAGCCATTTTCATTTCATGTTCTTGTATTCTTTTTTTTTTCTTTCCGCTAATATGCACGAATGGCGCTTTCCTCATCGTGAATGGCTCTTTCCTCATCACGAATGGCCCTTTGCTCATCGCGAATGGCTCTTTCCTCATCGCGAATCTCTCTTTCTTTTCTTGTTATCTATTCTTTAGCTCCCCCACCCCCTTCTAATCCCAAATCTATTTCCTTTTGTTAAATTTCAGCAATAGTAGGTAACGACATTTTTATCTCTAAGTCTTATGTCAATATATATGTTTACAAAAATGTACAAATAGAAAATGGATCAAATGAAATGAGTAATAAAACAATAGAAATTATAAATCTAAATGCTAAATAATGTACTTAAAATAATTACTTGTGATGGTTCTCTTGATGGGTGGCACTGTGTTTTCGGACTTAGTGAGAAGTATAATCCATGTGTTCATTTGTATTCTTGTAGGAAGATACGGTTGGAATGTCTGGTGTCTCCAATAATCCAATGTGACTAAAAGTTAGGGTTGGTATAGCTGTCTGGCTGGCTTGCTCGGCTTTCCTCTGGACTGGTACGGCCGTTGACGATTGTTTTGACGAGCTGGTGTGGTTGGTTGGTCAGGCTCCCTCTGCGCTGGTAGGGTTCTTTGGACGATATGATGGGTCACCTTTTGCTTTAATCGCTCCAATGTGGTGGATGGTCTGGTATGGCCCTTTTGACGAGCGACTGGTAGATTTGGATGGTCCCTTTGATGCGCCCCCAATGTGGTGGATGGTAAGGTTCGGGTAGTTCTTTGGCTGGTAAGGGCGGGACCCACTGTTGTTATGGTTGGTATGGCTCATTTGGACTTAGCTGAACCAATGAACCACATATCAAATGATGACCTGGTATGTTTGGATCGTGCTCCCACCGTGGTAAAAGGCAGGCTTGGATGGTTGCTGCATTGTTGTGGATGGTTAGTGTTGATATAGCTGCTTGGACGGGCCTTCCCTGTGGCTGATGGTAGGCTTAGCTGATGGCTTTAATGTGCCGCAACGAGGGTGAATGGCCGGCTTGGATTGTTGTTCCACTGTGGTTGATGGTTAGGGTATATGTTGCGGCTTGGACGGGCCTTCCCTTGGCTGATGGTAGGCTAGGACGGCTGATTTAATTTGCCGCAACGATGGCGAATTGTAGGTTTGGATGATTATGCTTGAAATGGAAAATTCGAGGAGGTTCCTTGAGGCTGATGGTAGGCTGTGATTGTTGCTTTGATGTGCCGCAACGTTAGAGAATGGTCGATTTGTATGGTTAATCCACTGTGGATGGTTATGAATGATATGGCTGCTTCGACGAGCCCCCACTGTGACGTGACGAACGTTGTCTAGAGGTCTGTCCCCTGATTGCTAGCCACAGAACAATTTTCTAGGGTCTAGAACCCCTTAATTTCTAGCTCCTACAGAGCTGATGTGACACTTGTTCCAAGTATCAAACAAACGATGCAGAGATTCAGGTTTTTCTTATTTATTGTCTAAATATACATAACAGTGGAAAACATCCTAAGAAATAAGCTCTGGTGTTCAGAAGAAAATGTGTCCAGAAACCAAACTCCACATACCATACACAATATAGTTACAGAAGTCTTCCTCTATCCATAGAAACTAACTGCCTTCAAAAGACACAAATCATACACCTTGGGGGTTGGGGGGGGGGAAGAAATGTCAGAGGGGCTTAAAAAAGCAAGCAGCTCATATCGACTTGATTTGTGAAACACATATATTGTTTTACTATGTTACAATTTTAAAGTTAATTTTTATTTTTTTGTCGTTAACTAATTAATCAATAAATAAATACAATTTACAAAAAAAAATCCGTTTATAAATGTTTCCATTACAAAGACATAACATCATTTTACACTCTGAAAACAAACAAAAAAATTATAAATAGCATTTTAATGGCGAAAAGAAATGCATTAAAATATTAAACCAAAAAAAAAAAAAAAAGTTTGTAGATAGGTCTGAACAGTTTTATTAGTTTTAAAAACTGATCATTTTCATTAATCGAATTTTAATGGCATAATATGGTAAAGAAAACATCAAATGTATACAAAAACTTCCTTCGAATCGGGTATAAATAATGTAACATTTCCAAATATTCATTTGATGAAATATTTATTTGAAATTTAAAACTGCTATAACGTTCTTCAAATAAATTACACATTGCCATTTCCATAAACTTTGACACAACTTCTAAGCAAATCCAGAGGAATGTTTCCTAAGACTGGTACAACAAATAGAAATAACTGGTACAACAAATAGATATTAATCACAACTTGTCAGTCTTGAAGTCTCAAGCGAAAATCATGGGTTTAATGAAAATACACAATGAACGTACTTAACAATATTTAAAAGACCTGATCGACAGAATTAAAATAATATAATTTGAAGTTTCATTTAAATTTAATGTTTAATATCAAAATGTATTAAACTGAAACAATCAATTTCAATAACTCAAAACTCGCTGTTTAAGCTTACAGCATTAATGTAGGTTTATAGCACTATTTGAACTAAACCAAAGTAAAGCAATTGAACTCCATGTCTATAAACTCACTATGTAAGCTGAAAGCACTATTTGAACTAGTCCATTTAAATATTGAATAACAATATTTTTTTTTTAAACATGCTTTTCAAAAAAAAAATTACTATATAGAATAAATCAGAGTTATCACAACTGCAGTGCATTACTGTTGCATAATTACATTTTTTTTAAACATTATTTTTTTTTTTACATATTAAAAAAAAAGACAAAAGATTACACAATTATTTTTAAAGGGAGATAACTATAGATTTTTTAAAATATATTTATATATAGAGTTAGATATATCTTACATATTTTGGGACGTATTTTTAATTTCTAAAATGATCAAAAAATAAATTATTTCCAAAAAAAGTTTTCGAAAAAATTTTTTCAAACATATTTGTATTCTTTTCCAACTTTTATCTGTAGTATTAAGGAAACAACGAGATAACTTTTATAAAGTAAATTGAATTTAATTCAAAAGCTTGATCAAATGTTGGGTTGTCCCTAGAATTTTAAGACGATTTTTCTGTCACATTCGATCCCTTCCAATAGGGATGCAATACATAAAATGAATGACAAGTTTACCAATGCCAAGCTGCAAATCAAAGATTCAAAATAGTGTCCATGATACATAAACTATTTCCTTCGCCAGCGTAAAAAAAAACTAATTCGTATATTAATTGTTCTTGATGATTTGTATTTGCAATAACTATTTTTCTTATGAGTATAATGCGGTTGTTTTTATTTAAAGCCGATAATGCCCCCCCCCCAACCCCCTCTTTCTCGTTTACATCTACGATTTACTATTTAAACAAAACTCTTCTTCTTTCTCTTCTTTGATATTTTAAGGACCCACTTAAAATGTGACACTTGTTGCCCGATTTGAGATTAAATTATCTAAACAATGCATCCTATCTAAGAACATTCATGAAGCTATTAGATGTTTGTTATTGAACACACTTTTTTAGATATATTACATTTTAATGTTTTATTTTAAAATTTAATTTTGTTTGATAGATTAATTTGCGCAAATTCAAAACTAGTCAGACATCTTTTGGCCGACTGTGCGAGCTGCAGGACGCTCTCAATGAGTTCTTTATAACGAAAGTTACGTAGACCAGGCTGAGACTTGACATGTGCACCGATGCTCCGGTTTAACGGCACTCCTATGAGCGAATTTTCGGAGGTAACTAGATCGGATGTGAAGAAAATCCTGGCTGACTCCCGAAAAAGTTATTTTTGCTTGACCTTCTACCAGCAAGGCTGTTGTAAGAATGTTTAAATGAATATAGTCCCTATCATAACTAATATCATAAATCAGTCTCTAAAATCTGGTATTGTTCCATCCACTTTTAAAGAGGCGGTTGTAACTCCAATGCTGAAGAAGGTGAATCTATACCCGACAGTGTTGGGAAATTATCACCCCTTCTCTAATCTAACATTTATTCCAAGATTTTTGAGAAAGTCATTCTCCGCCAGCTCCCAAATTACCTCATTCGGTGTGTGACTTGTTTGAGCCTTTCCAGTCAGTGCATCACTCTACCGAGACAGGTTGCGCATCGTAAATGACCTTCTGACCTCTTGTGGTGAAGGAAATATATCGCTTTTGTTTGTCGTTACTTGATCTATCGGCTGTGTTCGATACGCTTGATCACGGCATACTTATCCAACATCTGGAAAATACGTTCGGTTTCACCGATACCATCCAGAAATGGTTCTACTCGTATCTAACAAATCGGGTTCAATGATCTCAAACGGCTTGACCACAAAGCAAACTATCATCAAATTCGTAGTACCCCAGGGCTAGGTCCTAGGCCCGGTGCTTTTCAATATGTACGTTCAGCCACTGGGTGCCATGATCAAGCAGTTTGATATGCTATATCACATGTTTGCGGATGATACCCAACTCCAGAAACCTGTGATCCCCTCTCAGTTCCCTAACTCAGCTTTTAAGTATGACACAGAAGACAGTGGAGTCAGTTAAGCACAAGATGGCTATAAACAAGCTTAAATTGAACGATGAAAAACCGAGTTGATCCCCATTGCTATCAATAAAAAGCTAAAATACGTAAATCACATACAAACCATTACTCTCTCAGGTATACAGATTGAGTTTGCTCAAAAAGTGCGAAACCTGGGTGTCTGCTTAGACAGAACACTATCTATGGAAAACCACATTAGCATGCTTTTTAAAGCCAATTTTCTAGAGCTGCGGAGAATTAGTCATATAAGATCTTTCTTAACGTTAGATTAATCAAATAGGGTGATGTCTGCATTATTGCTATCACGCATGGACTACTGCAATGTTCTTATGGTGGGTCTTTTTGCTACGCTCCTAGATAAAATTCAAAAATCACAGAATAATGCAGCTCGAATTGTTCTTTGGAAATGCAAATTTGATCATGCTAAAACACTTCTGAGTTAGGTGCATTGGCTACCGGTCAGTGCTTGCATACAGTATAAAATAGCAATGATGTCCTACCGCTGCTTGCATGACATTACACGGTCCTATCTCACAGTGCTGCTGACGCCGTATGTATCAATTTGACAATTCCGCTCATCTGATGGGGCAAACACACAATACCACGTGTTCCACTTGAGACTCTAAGAGGGGTGCACTTTCGCATTTGCTGTCCCAACAATTTGGAACACCCTGTCTGTCACTCTCAGAAGTAGCCAGTCACTTGAGTCTTTCAAAACTGATTTAAAGATATATCAATCTCACAAACACCTGCTGGGGTGATGTTGTCTAACTCGATATTATCTTGTAGATGTGCATGGGTCTGTGTTATTGATTGTTACAAGATATGAAAGACTTAGAATGGGTATTCTCGTATATAGTTGTTGTAATGTTGCATTTTGTATTTCAATGAGGTCTATTATCGATTGTTTCAATTGTCTTTTAATATAATAGACTATGGACCACACTTTTTAAAATAATGTTTATTATTATTATAATTCTTAAAATGAACAATGTTCACTTTACTTTGGATGTTTGTGTGGTGAAGACCAATAAGGTTATTTTTACAATTAATATCGCCTGGTTGCCTATTGCCGTATTTGCCAGAGTTTAAGAAAACAGCCCAAGTTTACAGCTGAATTAAGGATCATTTTCCGTGCAAGGTATACTATCATACGAGATGTATCCCTAGACACAAGAAGGTCATACATTAATACGAGAGTTATCTCTAGACACAAGCAGGTCATACATTCATACGAGAGTTATGTCTAGACACAAGCAAATAATAATATCAAACAAGGGCTATCCCTAGAGACGACAAGGTTATACACGTATAAATGTGTTATCCACATATACCTACCAATACAAGTCATCTCACAACATAACCTATGTTTGCCACGTTAAGACAACAAAAATATGTTTATAACGTTATGCCAACAAAACCAATTTTTACCACGTTGTGCCAACAAAACATATAATTACCACGTCTTTCGAAGATGCAACAATTTACATAGACGCTTGAAGTACAGCGTAAGACTTCTGGTAGAGATTTAGAATTTAAAACAAAATATGGTGTTGAATCTTGAAAAATCATTTGAAACTTTAAAGAATTTTCAAAAATAACTTTAATTAATATTCAAAAACATTCTAGGAAAATCATAGAATTATAGACCTGGAAGATATTAAGAAATGTAACTTTGATGTAATCATGATTTGAATAATACAACCTTCAAAACAAAGTGCCAAACTCTAGACGTTTGCTTTAAAGCAATGTCGGGGCGGGCCTGGGTGGGTCGGAATTATTTATGGGGCGGGCCCAAATAGGGGTTGTCCTAGGTAGGGATTCTTTATACAAAAGCATGGTCGTATTGATGTTACTACATTTCATTATATTAGTATGGTTGTATTGATGTTACTACATTTCATTATATTAGCATGGTCGTATTGATGTTGCTACATTTCATTGTTTTAGTATGGTCGTATTGATGTTACTACATTACATTGTGTTAGTATCGTTTTATTACTGTGGAAGAGCTGCCAGACGCTCTAAATGACTACTTCATGACAAAAGTTAAGAGGATCAGAGCGAAACTTGACAGTTGCACCGATACTGCTCCAGAATTCTCACCCTTCAATGGCTCTTCTATGGGTGAATTTGTTGAGGTCAGTGAATCGAATGTGAGGAAAATCCTTGCTGATACCCCAAGAAAGTCATGTTCGCTTGACCCTCTTCCAGCAGGGCTCCTATATGAATGTCTGGATGAAATAGTCCCCATCACTACTAGTATCATAAATCAGTCCTTAGCTACTGGTATTGTTCCATCATCTTTTAAAGAGGCGATCGTCACTCCAGTATTAAAGAAATCAAATCTTGACCCAAATGTGATGGAAATTTATCGCCCCATCTCAAATCTTCCATTTATATCCAAAATATTAGAAAAAGTCGTTCTCCGCCAACTCCTGGATCACCTCATTCAATATGACTTGTTTGAACCATTCCAATCAGCATACAGGGCGCATCACTCTACTGAGACAGCTCTGTTGCGCGTCGTAAACGACCTTCTGTCGTCTTGTGATGAGGGTCAGCTATCGATTTTTTCTTTACTCGATCTATCGGCAGCTTTCGATACGCTTGATCACGGCATACTGCTACAGCGTCTGCAAAAAACGTTCGGTCTCACGGATACCGTCCTGAGTTGGTTCCGAACATATCTGACTAATCGGGTCCAGTCAGTTATTTCAAACGGCCTGACTTCGAAGATATCCAATATCGAATTCGGAGTACCCCAGGGCTCGGTCCTAGGACCGGTACTTTTCACGATGTACATTCAGCCCCTGGGCGCAGAGATCAATCAGTTTCACATGCAATACCACATGTTCGCAGACGACACTCAAATTCATCAATCCCTGCTCCCCTCTAAGTTCCCTCAGCTGCTCACTATGACACAGAAGACAGTTGAATCAGTTAAACTTTGGATGACCATAAACAAGCTCAAATTGAACGATGATAAGACTGAGCTGCTCCCCATCGCGACAGCTCAGAAGCAAAAATCTGCAAATAACACAACACCAATTACTCTTTCAGGAGTGCGTATTGAGTTAGCTAAAACAGTGCGGTACCTGGGTGTCTACCTAGACAGAAGACTTACCTTGGAAAGTCACATTAACATGCTATGCAAGGCAATTTTTCTAGAGCTGCGCAGGATTAGCCACATCAGGCCCTTCCTAACAATTGATGCAACAAAGAGGCTGATGTCTGCATTTGTGCTATCACGCATGGACTATTGCAATTCTCTCATGGTGGGTCTTCCAGCTATGCTCCTTGATAAAATTCAGATAGCACCGAATAATGCGGCTTGAATTGTTCTCCGCAAAAGCAAGTTCAACCATGCAAAAACACTTATAAGAGAGTTGCATTGGCTGCCGGTGCGTGCTCGCATAGAGTACAAAATCGCAACTTTGTGCTACCGCTGTCTTCATGGCCTGGCGCCGCCCTATCTGAAAGAGATGCTTACGCCTTATGTACCTACTAGACAACTCCGCTCATCTGACAGTGGCAAACTCTTGACACCACGTGTTCGCCTTGAGACTTACGGAAAGCGCACTTTCGCTTTTGCTGGTCAAACTATTTGGAATGCCCTTCCACTCGATCTCAGAAACATCCAGACACTGGAGTCCTTTAAAACCGATTTAAAGACACATTTATTTCGCAAGCGCCTTCTGGGATGATTGTCTACCATATTTTCCATTTAATTCATATTAGCTGTGTTGCTCACGGTTGAAACGGGTTGAAAGACTTTGACATTGTATGCTTGTAATTAGTTTTTTTAGTGTTGCGTTTGTTTTAAATGTGGTAAATTATAAATTTGTTTTTTGTTGACTTTGTACCGCGCTTCGAGCCTATGGGGATGAAGCGTGTTTTTGAAATGAACTTTATTATTATTATTATTATTAATATAAATACACGTGATAGTATTGTTAAAATGATATTACTACAGTCCATTGTATGATTATGATCGCATTGATATTACTGCTGATGATTGTATTAGTATGGCCGAATTTTGTATTATAATAGTTCATATATGGTCATATTGATATTACTAGCATTCTTTGAATTAGTATGGTAGTATTGATTTTACTACGTATCGCTGTATCAGTATGATAATTGATATTAATAGAGTCCGTTTCATTAGTGTGGTTTTATTTGTATTACTAAAGTTCATTGTAATAGTATGGTCTAATTGATATTTCTTAAGTTCATTGTATTTCTACTTTGGACTTTTAACAATGAGATGACTCATTATAAACCTAGGAATGTCAGATACGATAACGTCCAACACAGATATATCTAGAGTCACATGAATGATAGTCTATTAAAAATCATTAATACTACATTTAATATTTTTAGACATTTTATTAAATATGCATCAAATAATATATTTAATAAGCATGCATATACAACTTAATATGCATAAAATAATTTATTTAATTTGAATGGAATAACACATTAAATAAGTATGAAATAATGCAATTACTATGCATGAAATAAACGACAATATATTTTTGAAATAATACATTTAATTCTCTATTAGTTACATTTTTATTCAAATTTATTAGTTATAGTGGCGTGTTCGTAAACTTGCATTTTCCCATGCTAAAATATCATGTACACAAGCGCTTTAAAAGTTCTCAGTCGTCATCAGCTTCATGACTACTTAAAAAGATAGGAAGATGTTAGTGCTAAAAGGACTTAAGTCAACAAGTACACATTTTCAGAAAATCAAGTTAAGCTATTATTTTGCATCTATAAAATGTGATGGATTATTTTTATTTTCTTTTGTTTAATTAATAGAGGAATGTACTTTTGAATGTGTTCAAATTTCTGCATTGTACTTTGTTAAACCGGATAAGCAAATGTCACCGCTGAATTCAATTTTTAAAAAATGTGACTTAAGTAGATTTAGCTCACGTGTCAAATAATACACTCATTTCACGAAAAAGTACACAACATAGTAACCTTCAATGATACGTCTCTAAGCAATCCTAGCCAACAGCAGAGTAAAATAAAGGTTATATAAAAAAATCGAATGGTCTTCTCCAGTTTCTTCTTGATTCTTCTTTAATTTTCCTTCATTGTAGACGGAGTGTACATCCTTACAATGTCTGATGGTAGACTGTTCAATATCGCCCACCTTCATGTAAAGTCCAACATAAATAGAAATGCCACTAATTCATGAACTACTCTTCACCGAAACATGTTCCGTCACAAAGCAAATTGAAGAATTACATTTAAATCAAATTTAACGAAACTCAGAAAAACTCAAAAAATTAAAACTTTCGCTAATTTGTAACAAGCACCGCCTCTTATTAGTTGATCAAGATTGTCATACAGCACATGGGCGTTTACAGGGTGTGTGTGCTTACATGGTTATCCACTTTAGGTAGTTCATCTTACTTGGCAGTATCAGAGTTACTTGGTCAGTATCAGAGTCACTTGGTCAGTATCAGAGCCACTTGGCCAGTATCAGAGTCACTTGGTCAGTATCAGAGCCACTTGGTCAGCATCAGAGTCTCTTGGTCAGTATCAGAGGCACTTGTCAGTATCAGAATCCCTTGGTAAGTATCAGAGTCACTTGGTCAATATCAGAGTAACTTGGTCAGTGTCAGAATCACGTATTCCGTATTTGATGTTGTCACCTGAATAGGGTAAAATTCAGTTTTTACTTGTGTGTATTTGATATTTTGACATTCATAGCTGAATTAGTCTTTTTAGAATCTCTTCCAATACTCTCGCTAAGCCTTCAAAAGTTTCTTACGCTCTGTTTGTCTTTCGATTCATGTGAGAAGGGTTTTTCAAAACAAATACTTTTCAAAAACTATTTACTTTGCACCATGGGACAGCCAATGTCTTCTTATCTGGCTCTGCTGTCAATTAAAAATGTTTCAGTCAAGAATATTGATTGTGAGAAAGTCATTGACAAGTTTCAGTTTTAAGGAACAGGAGAAGCAACATTTTGGTAAAGTAAATGCAATGTTTATAGAACTATAACTTAACGTTGTTACAGTTTTTTAATACATCTAGCCCTCTACCTATTATTACTTTTTTTTCCTGTCAATGTTATGCTGTGTACTTAGTTTAACAAAATGAAATCCATTATAGAAGTCAAGGGGGGAGTCCATGATTTTTCCGCATCGGTTGACATCAACCCTAGCTACGCCAATGCTTTTGCATGGCATCTTTCCATCTGCGGAAGACGATAGATTATCTTTATAGCTTGCAGCTCTTGGTGTGGCTGGTGAGACCAATCCTTGAATGGCAGTCTCTGTTATATTTCTCAGACACGAATGCGGTGGAGCAGTATTTACCGGCCTTCCTCCTCAATCTTTTTGCAGCTTTTTCCGCCATGTTTTGCTCCTCGGCATGTAGTGATCTTGCCTTCACGATGCCCCGCCAAGAAGATCGATCCTCTGCCAGCTCCTCTCAGTTTGAGATGTCGATGTTGGCCGATTTCATGTCTCTTTTGCATATGTCTAAGTATCTCAGAAAAGGCCGTCAAACTGACCCTGTCCCTGTCGCCAGCTCGCTGTAGAGCACATCCTTTGGTATGCGACAAGGTTGTATTCCCTTGACGTGTCCAAGCCATTGTAGGCGTCTTTGGATTAACATGCTATACATGTTTGTTTGGGACAGGACATCCGTGTTGGGGACTTTGTCTTTCCATTTAATGTTAAGGGTGTGGCAAAGGCATCTGAAGTGGAAGCCATTGAGCCTTCTTTCGTGGTTAGGGTATGTGGCTTACGACACGCATCCATACAGGAGTGTGCTCAGTTCGCAGGCCTGGTACAGCTGCAGCTTAGTTCTTGTTGTGAGCTTGGCGTTTGACTTGACTCTTTTCTTCAGTCTGTTCTTTTTCATAACGGTTGCGGCCTTCCCTATCCTCCCACTTATCTCATTCTCCATTGAGAGGGTGCTCGATATGTTGAATCCCAGATATGTGAATCTGTCAACAGTATCCAAGTCGTAGTCGTCAATGGCGATAATGGGAAGGGAGTCAGCGCCCTGTGCCATAATGTTAGTTTTCTTTAGGCTAATTGTCAGGCCAAACTCTTTGCAGGCAGCGGATAATCTGGATACGAAGCTCTGCAGGCCGTCAGCTGTGTGAGATACCAAAGCGGCATATTATTAGCAGTAGAGAGCCTTTAAAAGAATAAAATAACAAGGTTTATAGAAGCTTGAATTTATAACCAGCACAGTCAGACAATAACTTTTCGGTTGAGAGGCTTCCTCGGTAGACATGAAAGATGAAAATAGGGCAAGATATAGTGGGGTAATAAGGGGAGAGACTGCAATCATGTTAGTACCAAATAAAATGAGTAAAACAGAGTATGGTTAAACCTGAAAAATTAAACGCAACAAAACAGCGAACGTGTCGGCAGAAAGCCTTCGTCAGCGAACAAAACAACAGAAAAAACGTTATAAAAATAAGAAATAGCACTTAGCTGGTAAGTAGTATCTGTTGGCAGCACACTTCTATTGCTGCCCACAGATACTACTTACCAGCTAAGTGCTATTTCTTATTTTTATAACGTTTTTTCTGTTGTTTTGTTCGCTGACGATGGCTTTCTGCCGACACGTTCGCTGTTTTGTTGCGTTTAATTTTTCAGGTTTAACCACACTCTGTTTTACTCATTTTATCAAGATATAGTAACAAGTTTATAACTTAATTAATCGACATTGTTATTTTGTGAATTTGGTTTTCCAAAACCAAAGTAACAGAAAGTGTTTAATGTTGAAAAATAAAATCATTTTAAATGGCATGCTGTTTGTTTGTTTTTTTTTGTACTCACTGCCAATGTTTCTTTCAGGCATCTCCCCAAGAAGAGAGGGGCAACGACTGCCACCTTGGCAAGTAAAGTGCCCAATGGACAATAATGTCTACAATAAAACGAAAATATATTTTATTTATAAAAGATTAGATTGTCATTAAATAAATTGTTGGTGTCTTTAAATATTTAGTTTATCTTTATATTTAAAGCTAATCTCGTTCGAGGCTTGCATAATTTGATTGTAAATATCAGTTTTGGTTTTAAATTAGTAAGATCAAGATTAAGACTTATTTACTTGTTGCATACTTTAACACAGTCTCTTAGAACTCCTACAGCCATATTTCGATTTAGAGTTCATCTAAAGATCAGAAGAAATTGATATAAAACCATAAATTGGACATTTGATGAGAGCATTTTGTAGGCCAAAACTCTCGTGTAGTTTTTTTTTCTTTTTCTTTTACTAGAAATGTACAATGATCTAAGTGTTTTCTTTTTCGTCTTTTTATTTTGTCATATTTTCATATGTCATTTCAGCTGAGAAAAGCAATTAGCCAAAATAATAGTAGCCCTATTCTCCTGGTTTATAATTTTTGTAAATTATTTACATATATATGTTGTTGTTTTTTTAAATTGTCTCTTCTTTTTTTGTAAAGAATGTTTTAAATGAATAAATGTGTTTCAAGAGAACCAATCGCATTCTTATACTGCATATGTTAGCCTATATTATTTAGGATTTGGTATGAGATTTTAATTTTTTTTTGTGCTATGAAAATGTATAATTCTTTTTTTAAAACAATATCTGCAAAACACATCTTACAGTTGTTAAGAAAATGTTGTCTTTAACTCCTTTTTTATTTAAAAACAAACTATAAATTTTAAACTTTCTGAGAAATTTATATAGTATTTAAATATGATCATCAATCGTCAAATTCTCTAACCTATTGTGTCCCAGTGGACAATTAAAACTAATATTAAGCTGTAGCCAAAATGAATTTTTTTCCTAAAGACTTTAACACTACGAAAAATATGTGGCCGCCCATTGCGGCACTAACAGTAATTAATCCACTTGGTAGTGTGTCTATCAATACAAAAATCGACAATGATCTTTTTAGGAAAGTAGGGCGGAAATTGAGGAAGGCGATACATCTTAATCGATTGAGAGGTCAGAAGAGCCACCACGCAAGGAAATGTTTGGTTATTTCGAAATGAAGAGGTATATTTCTTATGAAACTTGAATTCCATGCGCCCACGTTCTGGAACCAGCTCCCCTTCCATATCCGTCATTGTGAAACCTCGTCCACTTTGAAAAAGTCCCTTAAAACCCATCTGTTTCGGTCCGCCTATGACCTGTGATGCATCCTACTTGCCCTGCCTCATTTTCTGTCTCGTGTTGATCCTGTAGTATAGGCCAAAACGTGCCAAAGTGTACTCGTTTTAGAGCCATTTTAATTCTTTCTATAGTATAGTAGTTACTATCCTAGTGTCTCATTTTTATTTTACTTAGTTTACATGTTTTAACAATTGTAAAGCGCTTAGAGCTTTAAGGTAAGTGCTATATAAAAAAGCCTAAATAAATAAATGGCAATATATTTAAATGTAATTTTATCATTTTAATCATCTAGATTAACTTCAATTTTGTTGGAGTTTGCTGGCACAATCTTTGGACGGCTAATTGACCCACTACTAATTAATCTTTCGATCAGAAACGTTGCATTTACACTGGAGGCCCATGTCTCCAGTTTCCACCTCCAACTTCATCTCTGAAAAAAAAAATCCTTTTTTAAGGGTAACTTTGAAATAATTCCCGATATCTGTGCTAATTGAGATTCTTTTAAAATATATCCATATCGCATCTGCGTAAAATATATTGACCCTTAGTTTTCTGAAAAATTTGAAGAAATAAATAGGTGATGTAAAATCGTTTGTGTCATTAGATTAAAGAACTTGAAAATAAGTGCGGTTGATAGCCTTGAAAAATGGAGAAGGTAGTATGAGAGAGAGAAGATTAATTGGAATAAATTTTTTATTAAGGTCTTATGTTAAATTAATTTTGAACAAGAAAGACATAAATACATTTAGCACTAGGGTCTTATAATACAGTCATTTCATCAAAAACTTGCACAACACAGTAACCAAAAATGATGCGGCATTCCTAGTAAGCAGCGGAGTAAAACTAGTTCTTATGCTAGAATTCATCAGTCTTCTCAATTGTCTTCTTTAGTAATCTTTAATTGTCCTTCAACGACAGTGGAGACGGAGTGTACATCTTTACAATTTTTGATGGTAGACTATTCAATATCGTCCAAATTCATGCAGAGACCAAGTTAAATAGAAGTAATACCAATTTGTAAACTACTCTTCACCGACAAAGGTGACTTCATATAGTAAGAAGAAGATACACATTGAAACCCAGAAATTCTCTAAAATTAATAGTTTCCAAAATTTGTCACTTGCATCGCCCCTTAAATTTTGAGCTTTTAGCACACTGTCTCTTACATGAAGTATCTGCTAACACGGTTATATACTTCAGGAAGTTACTTGGTCAGTATTTCATGTTTAGAAATTCATAGTTGAATGGGACGAACGGTTTTAGACTGTTCAGTATTTGATGTTTTCAAAATCATGGCTAAATGAGACTTTTTAAAATCTCTTCCAATACTCTCGCTAGGCCTTCAAATGTTTCTTACAATCTGGCTGTGTCTTCATGTGAGCTGAGATTTTTCAAAACAAAGACTTACCAAGAGCTATTTACGATACATCAAGAAACCGTTAATGATTTTAATTCTGGCACTGCTATCAATTGAAAGTGATGCGGAAAAATATATTTAGTTTGATAAAGTTATTGAAAGGTTTGCAGTTATGAAGTACAGGGAAAGTGAATTTTTAGGAAAGTAAATACAAGGTAAGTCAAACTATGACTTAACGTGGTTACAGTTCGTAAATGCATTCACCTCTCGACATGTAATGACTCTGGTTTCTTTCTTATCATGCTTATACTTGTACTTATTTTTACAAAATAAATCTAGCATATAATCCTTAGTGGGCGGGGGGGGGGAGAAACCATGATTTACCGCGTCACTTTACACCAACACTAGCTACGTCACTGCTTGTAAGCAATCATTAAAAGGGAGAGAGAGAGTTGAGCTAGTGTCCTTTTTGGTGAATGGCGTAAGAGATGGGAGAACAGAAACGAGAGTGTCAGGGGAGCTTATTTAAGCGTTTCCTCCGAACAACTGAGGATTGACTTCGAGAATTCTCCCGTTAATATATATTTAAGGTAATATTTTCGTTACTAGTTTGTGATAATTTCAATTGCTCCACACCCACTAATCATTTGTTTTGTATCCCTGGATTCAGGGATCGAGGTCGAGTGGAATATAACTTAATGTAAGTATTGATAGTCCCCTTGTACACAGTGGCTGTTTAGATGCTAGCACTGGTTAAGTTTATTTAATTGTATATATACTTCAAGGTTAAGTTGCAGAATAAAAGTTTTTATCTGAAATAAGAAAAGAGGTTTTTTTTAAAATGTTAATAAAGCGTAACGGACTTATTACACAAATTTTATTTAGCAAAAACATATGAAATACATTTGGATACACTTATAAAAATAAAATTTGTTTTAAAAAGTCCTTAATGAAATCGACAAAACCATTAAGGTAAGGTAAGCGATTGTTTCCCTTGATAAACGGATTTTTTTTGCTTTAAAACTTCTTCGAAAAAAGAATAAGAAATAGAGGGAAAAAATAGTAAATGGTATTTGAAAACTTAAATTAAGAACCAGGAAAATAAGACACTAATATGTTGGCTAAAATCCTTCCTAAGCTTATAGGACAGGTGAAAATAGGACAAAATAATAGAGATGAGTTTAAGACTAAAGTAATCTCCATTGCAAATTCCTGAAGTTGTTTTTCGAAAACAAAGATTACATAAATTTAAAAAAAAAAAAAATTAAATTTAACAGTAACTGCTAAAAAGAATGTTATTGATAATATCTTGCTATTTGATGAACCCTCTACCTCAGTAGTAATAAACTCATAGCTTTTTAACTTGTAGACACAGTGCATGACTACGGGATACCCTTATATATTAATTTCCAATCTAAGCTCAATGACACAAATGGTTAGGAAGCCAATGGTGTCACAAGCTCCCTTTTGTTCAGTGACACTGTCTCAAATGTATACAATATCTGTGACACCATCTTGTTTTAATTTGCCCAAAGAAACTCAACAATAACAGAATGATGAAGTGAAAATGTTACAAAATAAAACAAGTTAAAGGTATTCCAAAATTTTGTAGTTTAAATCGTCAACGATATATTGCATAGGTTTAAATGTAAGAAAGTTTGTGCTCATTGTCAAGGTCAAGGTCTGTTAACAAAAATACCATGCTAACAATGTGTACATTTGATATTTGAATTTGTGAATGAGTAAAAGTAGTGAAATTAATGTGTACACATGAGACTTTTATGTAGCAAGAAGTTAAAGAAGTGGTAACAATATATACATGTGAGACGTGTTTGGTGTGAATTATTATAAATAATCGTAATAAATGTTGGTTCATATGCTAATTGTAATTGAGAACTGTGAAAAGTAGTGCTAGTGATAATGTGTATATGTGCATATGTGAGAGGTTTATAAATTGTTAGATACATGTGCGATGGAATACAAGAGTCTGACATGGTGAGTGCATTTCAGGTTTGAGTTACAAAATACATGCATGTGTAAATATGTAAGTGTTGTGTTATTAAGTTATTGTGTATGTGTTTTGATAGACTGGAAGCGTATGTCACAATATATCATCTGTATATGACGACAAATAATTTGCTAGTCAAATATTAGATTTTAGTTCTTTCAAAAGTTTCTTGGCCTCAGTGACGTCTATCCTCCCACCCACCTCCTGTATTAGTTTTTTTCCACTGGTCCTTGGTCTATTTTATCATTTGTGCTTGTCCTTTTGGAGAATTCCCTATAATATATTATTACGTAATACAAACTAATAGAGTTTAAAAAATGTTAAAACACTGTTGACTTTCAATGTTATAAATTGTTACATTGGTATAGTGCTTTTAAGTAGATGTTTGAGACACAAACAATGTTTGTAAATGCAAAATAAAAAGTAGTACATTTTGTGAAGCTTGAAATATTGTTACAAAAAATACACAATCACTTTGCCTTTTTTATACATACTTTTAAAAAAAGTATTTTGCCTCTAGCATATAATTTGACCTCCCTTTAATTAAAAGTTAGCTACACACGTTATTAATCATTAAATCTAAATTTAAAAACAAATGAAAAGCTTTGTTACGCCTGTTACACACTTTGACATCTCATTAAAAAACTTCATTACGCATGTTAAATATCATTTGAACTCAATCTAAAAAAACTCCGTTAGACCTGTTAGATATAGTTTGACCACGCTTTATAAAAAAATCGATGTTATTCTGTTCATATAATTACAACACAATTAAAAATATTTTTAAAAAAATAAAAAAAATAAAAGAGAACTCAAAAAAAATATTGTGTTTACAATAATTTGTAAAGAGAACAAGTGATGATGCACCTGTCATAAAATACAAGGACATTGTTAAAAAAAAGTGACATGACATTTTTCTAGTGGCCAGCCTAATAGGGCTTCAACATTGTTAAGAACTTGGATGAGAACATGAGCATTAACAATTATTTCAAAAGTCTTAAAGTTTTAACTGCATAAATATCAGCAACTTCAGTTTCGTGGCTGGTATCTTTTCAACGAAATGGTATGTTAGTCAAAACAATATAATTTATGGCTAATAGCGTCTATTTCAATTGAAATGAGTTTTTTTAGTTGGAGGGGGGTAGGATTAGGCTTGGAGTGGATGAAGCTGGTAAGGGTTGTGTGAGATTCAATTTAGCTTGGCAAGGTACGTAATTTGTGTATGAAGTTTATTATGTTTGAGTGATGGTGAGTTAGAGTTGGGTGAGGTGGGTAAGGTGTGGGTGTGATTGGTTAGGAAGGGGTCACGTTGGTTAGGGTTGGTACGTTTGTTTAGGTTTGTGAGTTTGTTTAGGTTTGGGTCCAATCGTTAGAAATGGGTGAGGGTGGATGCGTTGGTTAGATTTTTTCAGGTGAGTTTAGTTTGGTTGGGGTTGGGTCAGGTTGGCACTGCTGGATAAGGTTGATTTGGGTTTTAGAAGGTTAGTTAGGGTATGGCCAGGCCTGTTTGGGTTAGTTACGTTTGGTTAGAATTGAGTTAGAATGGTCATTGGTTGATATGCTTGATTTGGGTTCGTAAAGTTTGGTTAAGGGTAGGGATGGTTGTTACGGTTTAAGTGAAATTTGGAGGCGTGAGTGTTAATTTGAGATTGGATATTTTTTTGTTTATCGTGATTGTCACTTTAAAACTTCGTGAGTCTGTTTTGTAGAGTACATCCTTTTAGCACTCGGACAATCTTTTTCAAACGATACTTTTTTTTAAATATTTTTTTTACTTAATTATTTTTAAAACTCATCACTTGGCTTTGAGACATTTATGACAATTTGATTATAACTTTTTTTTATACGTTGGTTGATATTGTTTATGTGGGTACGTTGATAGTAGGACTAGAATGGTTGATTAAATTTGCACACCACTTAATGAGCGCATTTTTTACCTATTATTTTAGTATGAATCAACTGATTTAAAATCTAAAACAATATTTTTTTCTTTGTGATTAAATTATAATTAAATTCATTAAAACATCCCCCGTTTATTTAAAGAAAGAATGACTTTTATAATTGACTCATAGATGCTTTACATAAGAAAGTGTCCGCATGACGTCATTACATTTGAATTAGAAACAGAGAAACAATTTTTTACATTTTTTTTTTGGAACTCCCTTTTTACTAACAGGCAACAGTTTAAATTTGTAGTATTCCGGACAGAAATTAAGTCATGAATAGTAAGAAAGAAAAATTTACTGATTGCTTTCTATTTATGAAAAAATACATGGGTTAAAATGTGTTTGGTTGTAATATTACTGTTTTTGTAAAATATTTTTAAAAATAAAGGAAGTATTACAAGAGGTCATTATTAATATTACTATTTCCTATAGCCATCTTAGCATTATTTAACACAAGTTGAATAGAAATTAGTATAATTAACTCGTAACTCAATGTGGCGTGTTATTAAAAATATGTGTATAGTTTTGAAATTGATTAAATGCTTCCAGTTAGCGAGTGAAGCCGAAAACACCCGAGCAGATCTGAATGTATGTTTATATGATGTCATTTGTCCACTGTTGACGCCTGTTAAAAAATGTTTCCCTCTTGGACGTCCACTCTGGGGCCAGCTAGGGAAAAGCGCTGTCTGTTTGGAACTTCCTTCGTTAAGTGACACGTATGTCTCATCAAACGGCTCTCTTCAGGGACAACAAAATAGTCACCTAATTTTTAAAATGGTTCTTTAGTCTCGTATGATTTATTAGAAAGAAAAAAAAAAATTGCAGAAATTGAAAAAAAAAAATGACAAATAAACAAATTAATCCACAAGTAAAATTAAAGAGAAAAAAAAAGGTAAAAAATAATGAAGCAAGCAAATTTAAAAAAAAATTAAGCAGACAAAACAATTAAATAAGGAAATATAAAATAAAATATTTTTAACAAATAATTTTAAAATTTGGAACTTCCTTCGTTAAGTGACACGTATGTCTCATCAAACGGCTCTCTTCAGGGACAAAAAAATAGTCACCTAATTTTTAAAATGGTTCTTTAGTCTCGTATGATTTATTAAAAAAAAAAAAAAAAATTGCAGAAATTGAAAAAAAAAAATGACAAATAAACAAATTAATCCACAAGTGAAATTAAAGAGAAAAAAAAAGGTAAAAAATAATGAAGCAAGCAAATTTAAAAAAAAATTAAGCAGACAAAACAATTAAATAAGGAAATATAAAATAAAATATTTTTGACAAATAATTTTAAAAAAAAAAAAAAAATCAAATTTTGTAGTTGAATAAGAGCAAGTGTCTAACTAAAAAAAAACATGTATACCAACATGGCAGCTTTGGCTAATATATGGGGAAAGTTACGTCAACATTTTAATGTACCTATGTAAGAATTACGTAAACATGACCATGTAGATATTCGACTTGTAGCCAAGCTGTTTTTTTTTGTCTCAAAGTGACCTGATTGAAATTACACTTGAATAGACGGAGGTCATTTGTTTATAAATGTGTTGCTTATTATAAGACACTAGATGTAGCCCGCCAAACATTGCGACATCAGTGCGTGAACTTGCCATCTACTAAAGTTACTTGAAAAAAAACGAGAACTCAGGTTAAACACGTTTAAGAATGACAATGTTGCTACCCCCACACCCCCTAACTTTTCATGATACACGACCAGCGGCTTAGCAGTCGCCGCAAGCTTGTTGCAGTGTGCGCATGTCTGGCAAGCGACGGGAGGGTTTGCCTTCGTCTTGCTTGCTCTGGCGTATCTATATATAACCTACGTGGTGTTGGTTTTCAACCTTTCTTCTTGTTTGACCTCTTCTGGCAAATCACATATATATATATATATATATATATATATATATATATATATATATATATGGCACAGGATTCTCTTATATGTATGTATATATATATCAGAGAGAGAGCGCGAGAGAGTGTGTGTGAGAGAGAGAGAGAGAGAGAGAGTATCTATATATAAACTATGTGGTGTTTGTTTTCTCACTTTCTTCTTGTTTGACCTCTTCTTGCAAATCACATATATATATATATATATATATATATATATATATATATATATATGGCACAGGATTCTCTTATATGTATGGATATATTGATCAGAGAGAGAGCGCTAGAGAGTGTGTGTGAGAGAGAAAGAGAGAGAGAGCTTGGAGAAACTGAGAAAATTAAAGATTTATCGCTATTGAGAGGTGCTTAAAAGTGAATAGAAATAGAGATATTGATATAATTTAAGAGAAGCATAACGAGACAGATAGAGAGACATTGAAAGGGTGATGTAGAGAAAAGGAGAGAAAGAGAGTGAGATAGAGAAAGAAAAAAAAAACAAAAGATACAGCGCATTAGAAAGAGGTAGATAAAGATTTTAGAGTTTGAGTGATTGATATGAAAAAAGAGAGAGAAAAGGAGACACATAGAGAGAGAGGGGGGAACATGGAAAGAGAGAGATATAGAACTAGAAAGAAAAAGAGAGTAAGAGAGATAGTGAGAGAGGAAAAGATAAAGATGGATAAAGAGATGGAGAAAGTAAGAAAGAGAAAGAGAGGGATAATCCTTTAGAAAAATAAGAAATTTTTAGAATATGCGGTTGCATCCAATTAAATTTCTGAACATAGTTTGTTTCTAATTTTGGGATGGTGTTTTGTTTAGTTCTTGTAGACCTACGAATCTTTATATTATCTGAAATCTAAACTCTTCACTTGGTAAGACGTCTGCATATTTATATTATCTGAAATCTAAACTATTCACTTGGTAATACTTATATATATATATATATATGCATATAATCTGAAATCTAAACTATTTATTTGGTAAGTCTCATGTATATTTATATTATCTGAAATCTAAACTCTTGCCTTTGTAAGACGTCTGCATATTTATATTATCTGAAATCTAAACTATTCACTTGGTAATACTTCTATATATATATATATATATATGCATATAATCTGAAATCTAAACTATTCATTTGGTAAGACTTATGTATATTTATATTATCTGAAATCTAAACTATTCACTTGGTAAGACTTCTGTATATTTATATTATCTGAAAACTAATTCCTTCACTGTGTAAGAACAGCAGTAAATTGTGATGTTCTATACATACTAGCAACGAACGTCTCTTAATATATTTATGTTGACCTACTCTCATCCTACTTACTATTTTATAACACGTCTTTTTATCTTCATCTGCCTCGGGAGATGTGAATAAGTGACACATTTTAATAATATTATATTTTTTATTATCTATGAGGTTTGAGAGATGTAAATAAATAACATATTGTAATAAGATTATTTTTTGTTTATTATCTTTGAAATAAATGGCAAATTGTAATAATATTTTTTTAAGGTATATATGTGCATTTAGAGATGTAAATAAAAGACACATTGAAGTAAGATAAAGCTTTTTTTATTATTTATATGCTGGGTGCCATCGTGACCGTGACGTCATGACCAAAGTAATCTCAACAGATCTGACAGTTGCAGTAGGGTGAAAAAACCATGAATGTCGATTATCTGCAGGAGTTGTCACAGGTCGGAACGATAAAGAGATGTAAGGTCTAGCTGGAAGCTTACGTTAGATTTTTTTGTACTTTGTCAGCCTTATGTTTTGCATATAGTTATATTTTTGGTACAGCCATCAATATTTCATAATACATCATTTAGGGAGTTTCACATCATGTTTCATAAGTTATTCTTAGAGCATATGTTCGATATTTAATAGCACATTAAATAGTGTATTAAAAAAATTAATTAAGTGTCATTACTTTAAGGTAAATTGTGGAATTATTTCGTTCATTGTATTGTTGTTGTGTTTCCTTGGGCACAATAAAACAAGATGGTGTCAGAGGTAGTGTAGCGATTTGAGAAAGTGTCACTGATCATAAGGTAGCTCGTGACACTATAGGCTTCCTAACCATTTGAGTCATTAAGCTTAGATTGTTAAATAATATATAAGGAGAGTCCCTAGTCATGCACTGCGTTCCTTCATGTAAAAAAGCAATTAATTTATTGTTATTGAGGTAGATGGCTAAAAAAATTGCATGATAATTATAAATAATATTATTTTGAAGAGTTATATTTCATTTATTTTTTTTTTTTTTTATTTTTTTTTTTATATTTTTGTTTTTTAAAATTTAATTTTCGGAATTAGTTGGGGAGATTACTTAAGTGTTAACTCGTCTCCCTTATTTGGTCGTATTTTCATCTGTCGTGTCTGCTTAGGAAGGCTCTTAACCGAAATGTACTTGTCTTTTTTTCCTGGTTCTTAATTTAAGCTTTCAATTACCTTTTTGTTGTTTTTTCCTAAATTATTTTTTTCGCGTTTAAAAGAAGATTTATATCTAATGTTTTTTGTTGAAAGGGAAAAAATCGCTTTATTTCATTACATGATTAATTTGATATCAGTAGGGATTTAAAAAAAAAAAAATCTTTTGTGTACAAGACAAATATATTTTTCTATGTTTATAAATAATTTATAAGAATATGGACTATTTTATTGATTTTAACGTTAATTTTGACCTCTTTTTTATTTAAATGAAAACGTTCGTTATACAACATCAAAAGTAGTAGATATAACATTAAATATGCTTAACCAGTGTTCAGTTCTTTCCTTGACGTCGCTCCCTGGATCTAGGGATACACACAAATATCGTTGTTCAAATAATGCTTTCGCTTAGTATTAACGAAAAAAAATATTTTAACTATGTACTCCATACTTGCACGGAGGAAACTCTAAAATAATATGCCCTGTACATCTCATTTTTGTTCTCCCATCTATATCTCTCACCTCTCCCTTTCATATATAGCTTAATGGCAGTGGCGTTGCTAGTATTGATGTCACACGACGCGGACAAAAATATAGTTTCTCCTTCCCTCATCCCCCCCTCCCCCCAAATTCTATGATGGATTTTATTTATTTTAAAATAAGTACATAGCATAACAATGCTAGGAATAAATCAAAGTACTTAAAGGTCGAGATGTAGATGCGTTAAGAACTGAATCGTTAAGTGATAGTCATATTAATATTGCATTTACTTTGTTTAAATGTTCATTTACAAGTTCTTCAAAACTGCAAACCAGTCAATGATTTTATCAAAATCAATATCCTTGACTGAATCACTTTCAATTGATATCAAAGCCAGACCAGAAAGCCTTGACTGAATCACTTTCAATTGATATCAAAGCCAGACTAGAAAGCCTTGACTGAATGACTTTCAATTGATATCAAAACCAGACCAGAAAGCCTTGACTGAATCACTTTCAATTGATATCAAAGCCAGACCAGAAAGCCTTGACTGAATCACTTTCAATTGATATCAAAGCCAGACTAGAAAGCCTTGACTGAATGACTTTCAATTGATATCAAAACCAGACCAGAAAGCCTTGACTGAATCACTTTCAATTGATATCAAAGCCAGACCAGAAAGCCTTGACTGAATCACTTTCAATTGATATCAAAGCCAGACCAGAAAGCCTTGACTGAATGACTTTCAATTGATATCAAAGCCAGACCAGAAAGCCTTGACTGAATCACTTTCAATTGATATCAAAGCCAGACCAGAAAGCCTTGACTGAATCACTTTCAATTGATATCAAAGCCAGACCAGAAAGCCTTGACTGAATCACTTTCAATTGATAACAAAGCCAGACCAGAAAGCCTTGACTGAATCACTTTCAATTGATATCAAATCCAGACCAGAAAGCATTGACTGAATCACTTTCAATTGATATCAAAGCCAGACCAGAAAGCCTTGACTGAATCACTTTCAATTGATATCAAAGCCAGACCAGAAAGCCTTGACTGAATCACTTTCAATTGATATCAAAGTCAGACCACAAAGCCTTGACTGAATCACTTTCAATTGATATCAAAGCCAGACCAGAAAGCCTTGACTGAATCATGGTGTTTTGTAAATATGTTTTGTTAAGTCTTCGTTTTGAAAAACTCTCCTCACATAAAGCAACAGACAAACAGATAGTAAGACACATCTGAAGTCTTAGCGAGAGTCTTGAAAGAGATTTAAAAAGTCTTATTTAACTATGAATTTCAAAACATCAAATACGGACCAGTGACTCTGATACTGCCAAGTAAGATTAACTACCTAAAGTAGATTACAGTGTAAGCACACACATCCTATAAACTTCCCTGTGGTGTATGACCATCTGTTCAAATAACTAGAAGCGGTGCTAGTGAAAAATGGGAAAAAAATAATGTTTGAGTTTTTCTGTGTTTCGATATATTTGGTTTGCAATGTCCTTCTTCAATTAGTTGTGTGAAGATACTTTTGTCAGTAAAGTGTAGTTCACAAATTAGTAGTACTTCTATTTACTCTAGTCTTTGCATGAAGGTGTGTGCGATATTGAACAGTCTACCATCGGAAAATGTAAGGATGTACACTCCGTCTACAACGTCCATGAAGGAAAAATAAAGAAGAATAAAGAAAAAAAGGTAGAGGAACGTTCAATTCTAAAATGTGACCGTTATTTTACTCTTCTGCGGACTAGGAATATCTTAGAGACAGCGCCATTTAAGGTTACTGTTTATTGTATTTTTTCGTGAAATGACTATATTATTATACCCTTGTGCTAAATATACTTATGACACATTTTTGTCAAAATGTATTTAAATTGTGATCTTTGCCTATCCGGCTTAACCAAGTATAATGCAGTATAATATAAGTCTATCAATTAAACATGACAAAATGAAAAAAATCCCATATTATGGACGATACTAATACAATGAACTGTAGTAAAATAATACAAATATACTAATGCAATACACTGTAGTAAGATCACTACGACCATACTAATACAATGAACTATAGTAATAGAAGTCCATTTTATTGTGTTAAATACGAATTCCCCCCCACCACCCCTTTTCATCATGATGTTCAATTTCCATTTGATTGACATTTCAAACTTGTTACAGGTGGTATGTTTGTTCAGTGTTAGTAGCGTAGCAATTTTGTGACACCAAGTTAAGATTACTACAATAAAAATACTATCATACTAATACAATGATCTGTAGTAAAATTAATACCACCGTACTAATGAAATAAACTGTAGTAATATCAATACGACCATACTAATAGAATGAACTATATCAATATCAATACAACACTAATAATAACATTAAATGTCGTAATATCATAATGGCCACACTAATACAATCATCTGTTGTATTACTATTAAAATAGTAATACAACTATACTAATGCAATACACTGTAGTCATATCACTACGACAATACTAATACAATGAACTATAGTAAAAGAAGTCCATTTTATTGTGTTAAATACGATTTCACCCCACCACCCCTTTTCATCATGATGTTCAATTTCCATTTGATTGACATTTCAAACTTGTTACAGGTGGTATGTTTGTTCAGTGTTAGTAGCGTAGCAATTTTGTGACACCAAGTTAAGATTACTACTACTACTACTACACTACACTATTTGTAGTGACAGTTGTTACTTGATTATTACTGTTAAATTTGAGTTTCACTATTACACATTTACTTTTTTTATTATCTATCTAGCAGATAGTTTGTCCAATATTTCCTAATATCAAATCACTGCCTCTAATGATTTATGACAAAAAATTTATTTTAAATTGATTATCGAATTTTTACTATTTTATTTTAATATTTTTTTTTTAAAATATACATTTTTTTTTTAAATGTACTAAACAGCAAATAATCAATGTTGCCCAAAACTTTAGAGTTGTTGTTTCACTCATATGACAATTAAAGGCATTTCTATTTGATGCTTCCATATTCAGTGCCATCTTAACAACATAGGAGGCCCTGGGCAGAGCATTGCACTGTGGCCCTCTAGCTACACAATATACCTAGGCCATAAGAAGGGGGGGGGGCAAAGGGAGCATTAGCCCCATGCTTAAACAGTCCGGGGGATTGGGTATCCATTCCTGATGCAAACCAACTAAAAAATGGGAAAAACTAGGAACATTAAAATAAACATTCAATAAAGTTCAACAATTTATTCCTACAAAAACCAAAACCATTCAGCGTCATACAACGTTGTGAAACGTTATCAGAAATAAACTCTACATAATCACGTGATTGACAGATAGATAGAAACAATGATATTCTATCAACATGAGCTATGCTGACATAATGCAAAAGAACCGAACACTTCTAAATAAGTTCGGATATTTTTTTTTTTAAAAGGTACAAAGTTATGTTCTCTTTTTTTTTTACTGAAATCGAAAAAAATTAAATGTCCAAAAACTTTTATGTGACCACTTTTATTTTAGTAAAAGTTAAAGAATTGTTGTTATCAATTACAAATACATTGAAAGTAACGACTCACGAACCATCTTAAGAATTCTATGAGCGTTTAAATGTTATGAACGTAAAAATAAAATTAACAATTATATTCCAAGAATCATACCGTATTTACAATTATTGAAAATTATAACGTATGTTGTTTTTAGTGTGTATCTTAGGTCTTGAATGTGTGGAGTGAATATATATATACTTGTTTTGTTATATTTTTATGTATGTTAATCTTTAAAAAATTGTTAAAATTGTTAAACAGCCTGGTGAGGAGAGCCCTAGGCTGTTGATACAACCAATTCATTCTAAATAAACACACACATGACGTCATAGGGCGAATCACCCATTTAAGCCAAAACTCCTAAGTTTCTTTGATATAATAACCGCTCATTACAAAACTGCTAATGTCTTTTCCACTTCTTAAATGAACAATTGATAAATACAACTGATTGCTTTTTATATTCCTAAATTTCTCTAAAAAAGTAGGATGTGTGACCATGGTCCTCGCAAAGGGCACCGTGGCATTGGGACACCTGGGGCGCCCAATACATATTTAATTTCCATTAGTCTGCTTAAGTGAAGGGTGAGCCTCGGCCAGAGTAAAATTGTTTAATGAGAGTTATTCCCCTTCAAACGTTTTAACATTATTCCAACTTTGATTCGCATTTATTATACTTATTTTGGAATGTGCTGATATATATCGTGGGTTAAAATAGAAACATTTGGAAATTTAAATCCTATTACATTGTCAAAATCTTTTAAATGTCATGAAACATATTGAAAGCATGACACCACTATAAGAGTGAGGCTCCTAGAAAAGTGCTGCCCCTTAAGAAGGAACTGTTCATTTTATAGAAAAACAAAGTATTTAAATTATTTAATTTATTTTAAAAATATTTTTTAAATATAATAATTATGAAACAAAGAGGTTTTTGAATGTAAATACATGATACATTATATATGTTTAATATGGTTAAACTGAAGGATTACATGAAACATAATATTTTTTTTTTTTTTATGTTTTATGTGAAGCTGCCTTTTTTACTTTCGAAGAAAGTATGTTCCATGAAAACATTTTTATGACATATGTATACAATATACTAAAACATGTTTTTTTTTTAAAAATAAAATAAATTAAACAATATGTATTTCTATAACATGGTAGCATAGATAGAAATATTTTTTTAGGCATTTCACTGTTACAACTCTTAAGTTTGGGGTAATATTTATGTATGCTTTTTACTACATTTATGGAAAAGAGTGTTTTAAAAAATATATATATTAAATATTCGCTGAAAAAATTAAAATTAAATGTGTCACGAATAACTATAGGCATTGATTTGATATTTGAAAATATTTGACAAACTTTATTTTAGCTAGATAATAAATGAAGTAAATGTGTTATAGGCAAACTCAAAGCTTTGGAGTAATACTTGAGTAACAATTGCCACTGCAAGGAGTGTAGTGTAGTATTAGTAGTGTTAACTTAGTGTCAAACCTTTGCTCTTACGCTAATAACACTTAAAAAAACATAACTGATAGTTAGTGCCTACAGTAGTTATTTAATTCTTGGCGATCTCTACCATCTTTTACGCGTTGGAAATTTCAATGAAATGGAAATTGTACATCATGACGAAGAGGAAGAAAAAAACAATCGTATTTAGCAAACTAAAGTGGGGGGGGGGGGGCTTCTATGGAAAACAAATTAAAGGACTCGTTTTAGTACTAACAAATGGCTTAGAAGAAAAAAAAATCGTAATCAAACATTAACTTTAGATGTTGAGGAACAGCTTAATCTTATACTCAAAATTTTTAATGCTTTTGTGGATTATGGCCAAGAACTTGACATTATACATAATAGACCAACAAATTCAAATATAACAGTTTTTTTCAAATATTTTAATTGTCAACACAAGACAGAAATAATTATGTTTTTTTTTAAAGTATGTGCGAAAATTTCTAAAATTAATTTCCAAGGCCCTGTTATTTGTCCATCACATTTCTTAGACTTCTCTAACACGAGCTTTGTACGAGAACAAGTTAATTGTCCATTAAACTGTTCATTATTTCTTAGTCTTACCTCCCATCAGATTAGTACCAGATTATGTGTTTTTTTGTGTCCATCAAGTTGTGCATTTTTTCTTAGTCTTAATTACCATCAGCTTTTTAGCGGCTGTTTTTTGTCCATCAGACTGTATATGTTTCCTTTGACAGCATCCATCAGCTTATTCCTACTTAACTTGATAAACGAGAACGAGGCTACGCCTTGCAGGCACGTATAGACTCGGGCTCCTGATTGAATGCAATTTTATGTGTGTTTGACTGATTTTTGTATTGTTTTTTCTGTACTGGATATCCACCATGGACCACTACTTTGATTCGGATATGTTTTGTGTCCCTCCTAACTTTGGACTTTTGTTGTTTTGGATTTTCTTTGTTGCAAAGGTTAGTGAGATTCACCGCCTACACGGTCGGCCATCTTTGTCGGCACCACGCTCATCGCTCGGTCAAGTCGACGTTACGGTCAGTGACACACGCAGCCCCCACGGCGGTAACCGACCTGAGCTTGCATACACACGTGATCGTCTTTTGTCAATGAATGCCAAGCGTACGCATCTGACCGCTGACCTCGTGTGTCGACTGAAAGAGCTTTTGATTGGTCGAGGCCTGCCTCGGAAGCGCACCCACCGTGGTGGTAGACGAAAACAACAACAACTTGTCACTCATTCTTTACCAAGACCTACTCTACACTACTCGGACCCTGCCAACCTCATTCACATCAAAACCTCTCCACGTTCTATCAACAAACAACTTCTCATTGCCACATTCAACGCCCAGTCGCTTGGCCCCTATGAGAAACGAATTGCAGTCTCCGAATTTGTCTCTGATAGGCAGATTGACATTCTGTTTATCCAGGAGACCTGGTTTCGGCTGACTGGCGATGAGGGGAAGTGCACCGATCTCGCTCCCTATGGCTATTCTGCCAGATCATTTCCCCGTTCAACTCGCGGCGGAGGCCTTGCTATTATATATAGAGACACGTTGTCCCATCATACAGCTTTTGTCACAGACCTCCCATTCGTCCACACGTCTTTTGAGGTAGTTCAATTTACACTGTCAGTGCCCCAGCAGACAGTTCATTTCATGTGCATATATCGCACCTTCCCTAGTAAGAAAAATAAATTGACCGACTCAGTGTTTCATCGAGAATTCCCGGATTTGATTGACCACTGCAACACATTGACCGGGACTTACATTGTACTAGGCGACATGAACTTCCATTTTGATCAACCACAGCACCCCTCCACTGCTAGGATGTTGGATCTCTTGGATTTATTCAGTCTTCACCAATCGGTCGACCAACCGACTCATAATCGTGGACATATTCTTGACTGGGTACTACATAGGCCTCAAGATGGTGTAGTTAGATCTACTTCAATCACACAAGAGCTGTCCTCTGACCACTTCTGTGTTATTTGTGAACTTAGTGTTAGTGGCCCCAACCCTCTCCCTCAGTTTAGGGAGGTGCACAGTCTGCGAGCTATAAACAGGGATGCATTTAAGCATGACCTAAGCGTAGAAGTGTCCCCTGCCCTCTGCCCTACATTGGAATCACTAGACCGTGCATTGCGCGTTGTGCTTGACCGGCACGCCCCTGTCACCCGCCGCAATTTTAGTCTAAAGCGGTCATCTCCCTGGTATGCGACCATCAAGGAGGAACTACGCAGTGCCAAGAAAGAGCGCCGTAGTGCAGAAAAGAAGTGGTTAAGGTCAGGTCTTGTGGTTTTTAAGCAGATATTTTACGCTGCCAAGAAGCGTGTCAATCAGATTGTTTGTCGTGCAAAGACTACGTATTTTAGCCAAAAGATAACTATGGGTAAAACCAGCAGGCAGTTGTTTGATGTTTGTGGTCACCTTAGGGGGAGTAACAAAGGAACTGCGCTTCCTTCGGTGTTTCCCCTGCCCAAGCAACCAGATATTTTCTGTAATTTCTTTACAAGCAAAGTAGCTGACATTCGAGCTGAGCTTGATCGTCTTGATGCCCCTCCCCTTGAATTGCCTCCTTTCCCTTGTCTTACTTCCCATTTTAATATTTTTAAACCTGTTTCAGAACTTGAGGTAAAAAATATAATCCTAAAATCTAAACATACGTCATGTTATTTGGATCCCATCCCAACCCCCCTGTTGGTTGAGTCATTAGATATCTTGCTCCCAACAATAACCCGCATAATAAATGAAAGCTTATATTCTGGCACTGTTCCGCCTCTTTGCAAATCAGCTGTCATCAAACCATTGCTTAAGAAGCCCGGTCTGGATGAAAATAATTTAAAAAACTATAGACCTGTATCTAACTTATCATTTTTATCTAAAGTTATTGAAAAACTAGTCCTAAAACAACTTTTTGCTTACTTAAATGATCACTCTCTTCTCAGTTCTAATCAGTCGGCCTATAGACATTTCCATAGCACGGAGACAGCTCTCTTGAGAGTCAGTAATGACCTCTTGCGCGCAATGGACAGCGGTAATGTCTCCATTTTGATCCTCTTAGACCTCAGTGCGGCCTTTGACACTGTTGACCATGAAATCCTTTTCAAAACCCTTGAAAACTACTTTGGAATTTCTGGTTCGGTTTTGGCTTGGTTTAGGTCCTACCTCTCTGATAGAACGCAAATGGTCTCTGTCGATGGCTGTCTCTCCGGCAGTGCTGATTTGGTGTACGGAGTGCCACAGGGGTCCGTTTTGGGTCCGGTTCTATTCATAATGTATACCAGACCACTACTCCTCTTGCTCGGGAGGCATGCTGTTGAGAACCAGTCATTTGCAGATGATACACAGCTATACATGCATACCCATCCATCTCTTGTCGATTCCGCTGTCCAGACTTTGCGGGGGTGCATTGATGATGTCAAGTCTTGGATGACACTCAGCAAGTTGAAGCTTAATGATGACAAAACAGAAGCACTCCTCATTTACAATCACAAATCATCCTCTACCTCAACTCTTCCCACCTCATTTCAAGTAGGTAACTCCGACATACAGTTTACACCCTCTGCTAGGAATCTTGGTTATATTCTTTCTAACAACATGTCTCTCGATAAACATATCTCTCACATTTGTCGTTCGGCATACACCGCCATCCGTCAGATCAGCTCCATCCGCCACTACCTGACAGTTAGCGCAACAAAAACTCTAGTCTGTGCTCTTGTTCTCTCTCGTCTTGACTATTGCAACTCACTTCTGTCAGGTTCACCGAAACATTTTATAGAAAAACTGCAGAAAGTTCAAAACTCTGCTGCTAGGCTTGTTCTTAAGGCAAAAAAACGCGATCACGTCACTCCACTACTCCACTCACTACATTGGCTCCCTATACAGGCACGCATTGACTACAAGCTGTCTCTTCTCTGTCACAACTTTTTCTCGGATTCCTGCCCTTCCTATCTAACTGAACTTCTTTCTGTCTATTCACCCCTTCGACAACTTCGCTCCTCCGCAGACTCGCGTATTCTGTCCGTTCCCAAGACACGCACTAAATTATATGGTGAACGATCTTTCTCTTTCTGCGCCCCCAAACAATGGAATTCTTTGCCACTACACATCCGCAATATAACAACCACACAGGCCTTCAAAACTGCACTCAAAACACATCTATTTAAACTATACTACTCTGACTGATTCTCCTCCTATAAACCGATAAACGTACATGGGTTTCCTTGTAAAAATGTCTGGTGTGGGTGGATGAATATACCTATGGTGTTGTTTTGCTTATATGTTGTTTTTATTTCATTTATGTATTTTATTTTAATATTATGATTATGCCTCTTTGCTATATATGTACAGCGCGGTGAGCCCAGCCCTAGGCCGGGGTACCGCGCTATATAAGACCACTTATTATTATTATTATTATTATTAATTCACGGATGACTTAAACAACAAGGGAAAAGTTACAAAATGAGTCCTTTTCGTTCAATCAGATGGAAAGAATCCCATCATCTGTTGAAAGATCTTTCACAATATCATTAAAAACGTTACTTGAATGCATATTTTGCCAGGTGCATTTAGTAGATGAGAAGTTGCCATTTGAGGTCATCATTGTCTAACAGATTATAAAAGCTAGTGTTAAAATACTTGACAAAATGTCATTGTCACGTTTTTTGTTTTTAGTAATAGATCCTGGTCAATAATTGTGTTTTTATCATCTTCTGGTCGGTAATGGCTTTTTTAACATCTCATAGTCAAACTGGTGAGACCTGTGTGGACCTGCTCTCACTTTTTGTTTGTGCACCAGCATTCAAAGTGAAAGGTTAGATATTACTAATTTACTTGCATCTACTGCTAAGCCTATTACCAATGGTACTGCCTAGCATACCCATCTTATTACTGCATTTTCGAAAATACATTTACATTAATTTTTTGTATTTCTTTTATACGGCGTTGCTGCATCAACTGATAGCTGTATATATAGTTTAGTTTCATGGTCAGCAGATTCTAATTAAACAGCACCGATCTGAATCAATGCTTTTGTGAGACACTTCAACCCGATTATTTAATAGGTTTGCAATTACGATTTGATGTTCCGATTGACTTTAAAATATATTTCAAGACTCTCTTGATCAACGCATATTATATGTAGCTATATTATTTGGTTATATTTTGTTGGGTTTAAAGTGGGGGGGGGGGTGGTAGTCTAATTTAAGACTAAAAATAGACCAAAGATAAATGTCATGAAACTATCTCCGCATTTTAAACTATTCCAGAAACTTTGACGCACTTATTTAAAATATGTCCTAATAAATGGCAAACGCTCACTCATTCACTCACTCACTCACTGACTCACTGAGTCACTGACTCCCTCACTCACTCACTCACTCAATCACTCACTCACTCATTCACTCACTCACTCACTGACTCTCTCACTCACTCACTCACTCAATCACTCACTCACTCATTCACTCACTCACTCACTCAATCACTCACTAACTCACTCACTGACTCACTGACTCACTGACTCACTCACTGACTTACTGACTCACTAACTCACTAACTGACTGACTCACTCGGGAACGGGATCATACCGGGAAAAGGTATTGCGCAGGAATCGGGTTCAGAATGGGATTGGGACTCATTAGAATTGGGGTCTTACCAGGATCGGGGTCCTAATGCAATTCCGTACAAAGAGATAATTAACAAATAACTATTGGTAACTTTTCGCTTATTTTAATGTTTTTTCTCCTTTGCATCATGACAAAATAAATGACCAGAGAACATGTTGTATTGTGACCCAATAAATGCCCAGAGTACATGTTGTATTGTGACCCAATAAATGACCAGAAGACATGTTGTATTGTGACCCAATAAATGCCCAGAGTACATGTTGTATTGTGACCCAATAAATGACCAGAGTACATGTTGTATTGTGACCCAATAAATGCCCAGAGTACATGTTGTATTGTGACCCAATAAATGACCAGAGTACATGTTGTATTGTGACCCAATAAATGACCAGAGTCCATGTTGCATTGTGACCCAATAAATGACCAGAGTACATGTTGTATTGTGACCCAATAAATGACCAGAGTCCATGTTGCATTGTGACCCAATAAATGACCAGAGTACATGTTGCATTGTGACCCAATAAATGACCAGAGTCCATGTTGCATTGTGACCCAATAAATGACCAGAGTCCATGTTGCATTGTGACCCAATAAATGACCAGAGTCCATGTTGCATTGTGACCCAATAAATGACCAGAGTACATGTTGTATTGTGACCCAATAAATGACCAGAGTACATGTTGTATTGTGACCCAATAAATGACCAGAGTACATGTTGTATTGTGACCCAATAAATGACCAGAGTACATGTTGTATTGTGACCCAATAAATGACCAGAGTACATGTTGCATTGTGACCCAATAAATGACCAGAGTACATGTTGTATTGTGACCCAATAAATGACCAGAGTACATGTTGTATTGTGACCCAATAAATGACCAGAGTCCATGTTGCATTGTTACCCAATAAATGACCAGAGTCCATGTTGCATTGTGACCCAATAAATGACCAGAGTCCATGTTGCATTGTGACCCAATAAATGACCAGAGTCCATGTTGCATTGTGACCCAATAAATGACCAGAGTCCATGTTGTATTGTGACCCAATAAATGCCCAGAGTCCATGTTGTATTGTGACCCAATAAATGACCAGAGTCCATGTTGTATTGTGACCCAATAAATGACCAGAGTACATGTTGCATTGTGACCCAATTAATGAACCAGAGTACATGTTGTATTGTGACCCAATAAATGACCAGAGTACATGTTGTATTGTGACCCAATAAATGACCAGAGTACATGTTGCATTGTGACCCAATAAATGACCAGAGTACATGTTGTATTGTGACCCAATAAATGACCAGAGTACATGTTGCATTGTGACCCAATAAATGACCAGAGTACATGTTGTATTGTGACCCAATAAATGACCAGAGTACATGTTGCATTGTGACCCAATAAATGACCAGAGTACATGTTGTATTGTGACCCAATAAATGACCAGAGTACATGTTGCATTGTGACCCAATAAATGACCAGAGTACATGTTGCATTGTGACCCAATAAATGACCAGAGTACATGTTGCATTGTGACCCAATAAATGACCAGAGTACATGTTGCATTGTGACCCAATAAATGACCAGAGTACATGTTGTATTGTGACCCAATAAATGACCAGAGTCCATGTTGTATTGTGACTGGTCCATATAAGCCAGGCGGGTGATGGAGGGTTTAAGGCCATGTTGGATTATGTTTATTGACCTGAGTATTATTGCTAAATACAACGAAAAAAAGAATGTGTATAACGTTCGCCAACATTGTCAGTGTAAATGTGTTTTAAACATTGCCTTTCGGTGTGACACAGTAGGGCGACTGCTCCTGTTCGGTGAAAAGGTTGTGGCAGCGGGAAATGCATTGTATTGACTCCAGAGTATGCGGAAACTGCGAACCGCGGGTATTTTGCTAGTTTAGGATAAAACAATACGTCTTCTGTGCTACCCAGTCTTAACTAATAAATATCGAGTACCTGGCAGTCATTACAATGCCACTCAAATAAATAAAATGCGTGTGTTTTTATTATGTTTTTGAAGTACTTTTTGTATACACATATTTTTGTTTTGTTTAATGTCTGGTGAGTACTTGACTAAATTAAAAGGTTTCTCAAAGTGTGAGCAGGCCACACTGCTGTCCATATGAGCTGGCCAAACACAGCTATCCATGTTACCAGGCAACACACTGCTGTCCATTTGAAAAAAAATGAATGTTTAAAATGTAGTCCTCACACTTGTATCGATTGATCCACCCAAGCAAAATGTGTGTTTGAAAGTATCTATATAAATAGCTCATTTAGAACATATGCACAAAATTAGGGTCCCTAAATCAAACGGAATATTGTAAAAAAGTTATACTAATTCAGAAACCTATTTATTATGCCACATATACATTTTAATGACACTTTTTGTATTTGTTTAAAATTCCATCCACCAATGCATTAGTTATTATTGATATTATATTTACATTGCTCATATTGGGAGGGAAAAAGATGTGAGAGCCGCCCACAGGAAACACAATGTTTCAAAATGGTTGGACTAGGTTAGACAACTTTTGCGGGTGTGCCAAAGTTTTATCAACCTCGGATGTACGGTAGGGAAGGCATACTGAAATTTTATTTATTTAGCTGAAATAAGTGGACAAGTTTAGCGCCCCAGGTCACACACGGAATATTGTAGAGTGTTTGTATTACTTCAGAAACCTACTTATTATGTCACACACAAAATGTGATGTCGCTATTTGTATTTGATTTAACTTATATCCATTCATGCCATGTTTGAAATTAAATTTATAAAGCTGATATATAAGAAAAAGAATTTATTGCCCTGGCTCAAAAAGGAATATTTTAAAATTGTTGTAAGAATTGCGGAACCTTTGCGTGCGTGATAACAACAACTCAACTTGCTATTCAATTGAATCAATGGTATAGAAGTGCATGAAGGCATTACATTAACATCGCTCCTATGAGAAAAAAACACGAATTTATGTCAAACAACCCAAGACGGAATATTTGAAAAAGGTTATAATGATTTAGATAATGTGCGTGCTTGTGGACAAATCTCAACAAAGTTTTAATGCAATTGAATGAATGGTATTGGAGCGCATATGTTTTGAAGTGATATTTATATGCCTCATAAAATAAAAAAAATAAAATAAACATGGTGTCACTAGCTCAAAACGGATTATTTTTAAGGTGTTTTAACAAATCAAAAACATTTGCAGGCATGCGCGTAACATCTCTACGACGTTTATCGCATTTGGAAAAATGGTATTAGAGAGTATACGGAAATAACTTTTTACAAAACTTATAAAAGAAAACAAAAAAGACATTGGGGCCAATAGCCGAAAACGCAATGTATTGAATGGGTCGTAATTACCCTAAAAAATGAGGGGGGGGGGCAAGTTGACGACAACTCATCAAAATTGTATCGTAATCGCATTAATCATGTAGGAGCGCATGCTTTACATACATACATACATAGATACAGATAGACATACATTTTTAGATGGATAAATGTTGTGGTGACTATACAGATTTGTGTGATAACAATAATCTAAGACAGCGGTTCTCAACATGTGGGTGATGACACCTTAGGGGGTCGAATGACTCTCGCCCAAGGGTCGCCTAAGACCAGCGGAGAACGCATATACTCTACAGTTATAATGTGGCAACTAAAATAATTTTGTGGTTGAGGGAATTTATCAAAGGGTCGCGGAATTAGGAAGGTTGAGATTCACTGATCTAAGACAAAAGCGTGCCCCCAGTGGTAACACAGCTAGAATGGATTTATTTTATGTCCCAATAGTCCTGAATTTTAGCAATCTTTGATCATTATCAAAGTTAATTTTGTCATTTCCCACCCAAAAGTTTGAAATGAGTCTTCAAAATTTTCTGACAGAAACAACAAATTCAACTTTCGGCCAAAATTCACCCCTTCATTTTGAATTTGCCTAGCTGTCATTGGCCTTCTACTTTTCTGCACCTCTTCGAACACACTTATCCATTTAACGTTTTGAGGTTGATTATAAGTTTCAGCCTAATTATTACCCTGGGGCGTGCTACAAACGGACTAAGATCAGTTATGTTTAGCACTAGGCGCAAACATGCCGCTCAAAAAACTTCAAAAGGTCCTTCCTTGTTCAAAAAGTATGATAGAAATTTTGAACTCAAGTATAATAAAAAACACCTCTTCAGTTCAATATGTAATTAAATTTTTATAGCGTTCAGACTCTCCAGTCCCCTCTACAGATTCAGATGTATCGGCACCCTCAGTTACCGGCCTATGTTTCGATGAAGATGTTTGCCAATTTTCATATTGATAGATCCACTGGATAGATTCACCAATTGTCCACATCGTGTCCCAAAAGTTGAGGTCATCCCCGGGATTTTGGACCACAGCATTTCTTATTGTGAATTTCAGGTCAACACACTAAAAATGAAACAAATCATTCGAGAAATCCCAATTTATGCCAAGGCAGACTGGGATGGCCTAAGGATTGCAACCACAGAGCTAAGCTCAAACATGAAGGTGATTCAAGGTACAGCGACAACAGACGAGCTGTGGGTGAAGTTCAAGACTACAATCACTGATGCAGTGAAGACATTTATACCACACCAAATCACCAAACCTAGGATAAATCAGCCATGGGTCACGGCTGAAATCCGTAGGCTCATCCACAGGAGAGACCGCCAATACAAACTCATGAAGAAAAATGGCTCAATGGAACTGAGAGAGGAGGTACTGAGACTCCGCCGAACCATTCAACGCTTATTGCGTAGATCGTATTGGAACTACATGAACGGCATCTTCTCAGAGGAAGACAGCCCGACCAAAGATGTCAAGAACAAGCGCTTCTGGAGCTATGTGAAACACCAAAAGTCTTCAAACGCTGGAGTTTCCCCATTGAGGTGGCATGGCCAATTGACATCTGACCCAAAAGCACAGGCGGAGATACTCAATCAGCAGTTCCAGTCGGTCTTTGGTGACGGTAGAGAGTACTCTGAGACTGAGTTTCTTCTGAGGACCAAAATGATGAACAGAGCCTATCCTATCATGGGAGATATCCAGATATCAGAACAAGGTGTGTTTGCCCTCCTCAATACCATTAACCCTTACAAAGCATGTGGTCCTGACATCATTAAACCACGAGTGCTCAAAGAATTAGCCAAAGAAATCGCTCCTGCACTGACAATCCTCTTCCAATCGTCACTATGCACAGGAAATGTTCCAGCAGACTGGAGAACAGAGCATGTCACTCCAATTTACAAGAAAGGGGAGCATTCCGACCCTGCCAACAATCGTCCGATATCCCTCACTAGCGTCGTCTGCAAACTGTTGGAGCACATAATCGTAAGCTCTGTCATGAAGCATCTTGAAAGCCAAAATATACTCAATGACTGTCAACATGGCATCTGAGTCAATAGGTCATGTGAGACCCAGCTTCTCGAATTTGTAGAAGACGTGATGACCAATCTGGAGAACCACAAGCAGACTACGTGCTAGTAATGGACTTAGCAAAAGCATTTGACCGGGTGAATCATAGTTTGCTTCTACACAAACTCCAGATATATGGGATTCAAGGCACCACTAAAACATGGATCTCTAGCTTCCTCAGCCACCGACGACAAGCAGTAGTGGTAGGCGGTACAAGCTCCTCCTTTGTCAATGTGAAGTCAGGGGTCTCCCAGGGATCAGTCCTGGGCCCCTGTTTGTTCCTAGCATACATTAATGACCTACCGGAGAAACTGACATCACAGGCAAAACATTTTGCAGATGACACAGCAGTGTATAGGACGATCGCCAACAGATCTGACCAGGTCCAGCTACAACAGGATCTCAATCTGTTAGCTGAGTGGTAGATGAGCTGGGACATGGAATTTCACCCTGCCAAGTGCCAGACACTATCGATCTCTAGAAGTTGTACTCCTCTACACTACCAATACAAACTGCACGGCCATATTCTTGAGCCAGTTTCCTCCGTAAAGTACCTGGGTGTTACCATTCAAAGAGAGGTCCGCTGGGACGAGCATATTAACAATGTATGTAACCAAGCAAACCAAGCCTTGGGGTTCTTAAGGCGAAATCTAAAGATTGGCAACTCCTGTGTGAAAGAAAGAGCATATAAAGCCTTTATCCGTCAGATTTTAGATTATGCATCTTCAGTCTGGGACCCATTTACCCAGAAGAGCATTGACAGGTTGGAGGCGGTCCAGCGACGAGCAGCACGTTTTGTCCTAAACCGCTACAGGAATACCTCTAGTGTTGGCAGCATGCTAGAAACACTAGGCTGGTCACCATTGGAGAAACGACGACGACAATCCAGGCTCTCCATGATGTACAAGATAAATAATGGGCTGGTCCACTGTTCCAGTATTAAACAGAAACTCGTCCCTCTCCCCCATAGACAGCGACGAGGCCATGACAGGCAATTCAGGCTCATACCAGCAAGAAGCCAGTATAGGAGCTGCTCATTCCTGCCCAAGACAATCAGGGACTGGAACCATCTTTCAAAAGGAACAGTTGAGGCGACAACACTAGACACATTTGTGTCTATTGCCTCAAGCCTTCAAACCCCTAGTGCATGATTCCCTCATCAACACCAGTAACAGAAACATTGCAAATCCCATCTACATGCATAGGAGCCAAAATGATCAATAAATTGATCGTGGGCCCTTAAGATATAGAAGAAGAAGAAGAAGAATTGCTGTTAGTGCCGCCATGGGCGGCCACATATTTTCTAGAATGTTAACGTCAGAGGAAAAAAAAATATTGTTTACGCCCCACCCCCATTTTCCAACTCTCTAACCCATTATTTAAAAGAAAGAAAAAAAAGACTATCAAATAGCATCGTGCCCTTTCCAACTGCCAAACCTTAGCTGAGCTTCTGGCCACTGGTACTGCCTTTCCACAAACATCTAAAATGCCCAAACGGAAAGTAATTTTGATAAAGCCACTGTTTATAGGTACAGGTTCGCAGTAACCGATGGAAGATACGTGCAATTTTAGTTTCATTGTATCCCCAGACATAGGGATCGAATTCAAGTGACTATATCTTAAGTAATACATAGTAATTCATTTTTTTTTTTACTGTGAATGTGATTTATTATGTCCACTCTCACTGTTTTTATAATTGACTAATCCGCTAACATTAAGCAAACTGTCATTCAAAGAAATGGTAGCATTGTTCTTTCAAACCTGAGGTTTATATTACACTGATCTACAATCAGGTGAGTGGCTTATAATTTTGTTATTCACTTTTTTTTTTTTTTATCTTCTTCAAGTTTATTTGACAGTGTTCATTGCATCATTAATTGGGCTTTATTTTAATTTCTTCTTTCATTCATTCAAAATTCATTCCTTCATTCATGTCTCTTGTTCATTGAGGAAACTGCCAAGGAGTCGGAAGGGATCCAGTTAGGTCTTTAAGCACAATTCGTCTAGCCATACAAAAATATAATTGTTAAAGCATGTTTATTTGTAAATATACTCTGTTTAAAAAGAGGTATTTAACGTTTTTATCTAAATGAAAAAAAAAAAAAAACACAAAAAATAAGTTAATAATCATTTTAAACAACTTGTACACATTTTGAACCAAATGCCACAACAAAAAAAAAAATAAATAAAAAATAAAATGTCTCAAAAAAGTCCTCAAAGATATCAAAAAAAAATAAATTTTAAAGCACAATTAATTGTTTCCCTTGAAAACATTTTTAGCAATAAACCTTTTTTAAAACAAGAAAATAAACTCTCTTCCGTTTCTTTCCGGCATCTTTCCAAGAGAGGGGGGGGGGGGCAACTGCCCCCAGGTAAAGTTAAGTATCCCTTTGGGAAAGAGTACAATCAAACGAAAATATATATTTTTTTTTTACTTTTAGTTTATCATGAAATTAACCAGTACCAGTTGATACGATTCTCGTAAATTTAAGGCTAATCGTGTTAGAGGCTTACATAGTTCGATGATAAAAATCGTATGGTGCCAACAATTTGTTCCTTCTGATCATAAGCAGAAATTTTACCTAATGTTCGCTTGTCACTGTTTTTATTTGTTTTAATTAACTTCCCAAGTTTGAAAACTATAATACCACGGTATAAAACAAGGATATATGAAACATTTGCAGTTTGTGTTGAAATTATATTTCATAATAAAAGCATAAATTACATGATGACATTTTGCTTCTGAACATATTAATATTAGCATAGTTTAAAATGTCCTCGTGTTTGTTCAGCTAAACAAAATAAAAACGTTTAAATAATACATTTATTAGCATATTTTAAACTGCCATTGATTAAATTTTAGTTGAGCTAGAGAGAAAGAAAATATATTTCTAATTTTAATCATTTGTTTACACCAATTTAGTATTTAACGGGATCATTCAAATAGAACACGTTTAAACAAAGGATGTTTACGGGAAAGATATTTTTAACAAAAAATAAATAAAAATAAAATGTGCTAGTATATTTTAATATATTTATCTTAAAGAAAAGAAGTTTTTTAAAAAAAAAATAAAAAATGCGAAGTGATTGAATTTTTAAATTTCCAAAAATGTATTATTTGTAATATTACAATAATAAACAAACTGCTCCATTCATTGTTGTTTTGATGTAATTGTTTTTAACATGAGAATCCAGTACAGGGCTTAAAAAAGATAGCACACACAACACAGTTTTTGTGAACTCACATTTCGATTATGATGTCATTTCCAGGAGCCTTGCTAATTTTAGAAATCATTCTTTTTTGTAGGTTCATAAAAAATTGTTAAAGTTTATCGAAGAGGTCAATTGTAATTTATCTAAGGATAGTTAAAGCTGTTTGAAATTTGAAATACATATTTTAATCAACTCAACATTTGGTCATTTTAGTTTATTTCTATACGATTTCCAAACTTTGTTTAAAAACACCTCATGTCTTCTTAACCAAATTATACCATTTATATTCGATTAAAAAAAAAAATAGCTTTAAAAACAGTTAGCTCTACGGAATTAAAAAAAAATAAATATTTAGATGAGGAACTGGAGCAAGTAAGAGATGTTCCTTCATCTTCGTGCCCCTTAGTCCTTGGACCGTTGGGGCGGCACAGATAACATGTGAACCATCCTCCTCCATTCGTCTCTGACTTTCGCACTACGCACTGCATCGCCCAGTGTTAGTCCTCACTACTCTTTGATGTTATTCTCCCATCTTTGTTACATGGCCGTACCATTGTAGTTTGCATTTTTACACAGTCACGAGTAGGTCATCTTACTCCCCAATTGCCTGACGAACCCTTTCTTTCACTTTATCATTACAGATGTTCCTAATTTGGGTTAATATTAACATTTCGCTAAAGAAAGTATGAAAACCCCATTCAAATTTGTCTAAAAGGAACATCGAATTCAAGTAGTGCCAAAATGTATTCTTGCATTTTTAATTAGCCCGACGGTCTTCGGCATCCTCAATTTCTACTAATTTCTCACATGATATGATTAATATGAAAGTACGTTGTTGAATATATATTAATTTTAATTGCTCTGAGTCATAGTACAACTGTAGTGAAATCAGATTATATACGACACTGAGTTCGATAATGCCTCCCTTTCAAGATTGAAAATTCATTCCCCTGATCAAATTGTCTAATAGAAACAATTAATTCACGTAGACTTTAAAATGCTCCTCTTGATTGTGAACTAATCCAACATGTTACACTTCAACATGCCACATTATGATATCTTAAAGATAGTGAAGTAAGTTGATTAAAACTTTAAGGCACGATCATGGGATCAATCAAACAAGAGTCAACCACCAATATATGCTATTTAACTACAGAGACATAATGTATTGTTATAGAATTCCAAGCTTAATGAACATGTAGAAGATAAAGATACTAAAAGAGCCGGTAAAAAATGGTGTGTAGACATGCTATTTAATGTTATCAAGTTCATAGAGGGAGACAACTAGACAAAACATTGATACAGGTAACACACTTTATAAGAATCCCCATTAGTGCCCCCCCCCCCGCCCCCCCCCCCCCTTCAACACTTGTATTTGCACATTCGTTTTGACGCCAATAAACTATATTAATATTCTAATGACACGCCGTCCTTGATAAAATAGATTTATTTCATCAACTATTTCGGAACAAATTTTTTTTTTTAAAAATACGCTACAATCCCACCCGTCCCTCTTTTCTTAGCCATTGGTCAATTTTGGCATTTCTGTTAGGCTTTTAGTTTTTATATTTCAATATAAATGTATGTGTAATACAAACATGTAGAGTTCAAACAACTAACATTTTATATCACATTTAGATAAAACATTCAAATAAAAAAATTGTGTATCGTTTACTGAAGTTATATTGAGAACTCATTTTGTTTATACTATATTGTTGTTGTGTTTCAATGGGCAGATTAAAACAAGGTGGTGCCAGAGGTATTGTGTTGATGATGTGTTTCCATGGGCGCATTAAAACAAGTTTGTGTCAGAGAGAGTGTGTTGTTGTTTTCATTGGCCACATTAAAACAAGGTGGTGCCAGAAGTATTGTATTGTTGTTGTGTTTCCATGGGCATATTAAAACATTATGGTGAGATAGCTATTGGAGACACTTGAGAAAGTGTCACTGAGCATAACAGCGCTCGTGACAGAAGTGGCTCCAAAACCATTTCAGCGATAGTTCTTAGATTGATAATCAATTTATATGGGAACCCTCTAGTCTTGCAATGTATCTCCAAATCAAAAAGCCATGAGCGACGTTATTAATGTGGATGATAGATACAAGTCTAAACAATTATAAGTTATATTATTTTTAAAATTTACATTATTGTGTATACTTCTGTAAACTTGATTTTTGGAAAATCCATCCTTCCAGGAATAACGATTTCGTTCACATACGTTATTAACTCGTTTTTATTTCTTGTCTTATTTAAATGTGTCCTGTCTGCTTGGGAAGTCTCTTGGCCGACCGATTAGTTTTTTTATTTACATGTGTCGTGTCTGCTTGGGAAGTCTCTTGTACGACCTATTAGTGTCTTATTTAAATGTGTCCTGTCTGCTTGGGAAGTTTCTTGGCCGACCTATTAGTGTCTTATTTACATGTGTCGTGTCTGCTTTGGGAAGTCTCTTGGCCGACCGATTAGTTTTTTATTTACATGTGTCGTGTCTGCTTGGGAAGTCTCTTGGACGACCTATTAGTGTCTTATTTAAACGTGTCATGTCTGCTTGGGAAGTTTCTTGGCCGACCTATTAGTGTCTTATTTACATGTGTCGTGTCTTCTTGGGAAGTCTCTTGGCCGACCTATTAGTGTCTTATTTACATGTGGTCGTGTCTGCTTGGGAAGTCTCTTGGCCGACCTATTTGTGTCTTATTTACATGTGTCCTGTCTGCTTGGGAAGTCTCTTGGCCGACCTATTAGTGTCTTATTTACATGTGTCTTGTCTTCTTGGAGACGCTCTTGGCCAACCTATTAGTGTCTTATTTACATGTGTCCTGTCTGCTTGGGAAATCTCTTGGCCGAGCAGTTTATGTCTTATTTTCTTGGTTTTTATATCAGCTTTCACATACCTTTCTATTATATGTTCTATATATTAAGGTAGTAAATGTTTTTCAATGGAAGCAATCGCTTTCTGTCACAACTTGTTTTAGTAGATATCGTTGATGATTGTTGTAAAAAAATACATTTTTTTTAAAGATATATTGCAAACATATTAATTTTTTTTTTTAAAACAAGCAATTGGTCCTTAATTTTTTTAGTTGCATTTTTTTTAAATCTCCTTTTTTTTAGATAAAAACTTTATACTTTCAACTTTTAGAGAAGTATATCCAACATTTAATATGCTGCACAGTTGTTCAATAAATATTCCACACGGCAGTAGTGTGGGCTATTAAGTCTTATATGAAGCTGTAGTCCACTTTTCATCGCTTCTCGTTTCTAGGGATAGCCCACAAATGAATATTCCTTAACGTGCAATTCTTATTTAAATTTAAATTAACCAGATAATTCTCGACTTTAAGCCGTACTTCTATGGAGTAAACGATTAAATAGTGTCAACTGTTCCTTGCTTTCTGTTTCCCCATCTCCATCCCTACCCTTCATGGACCATCTCTTCCGTCCTTCACCAAATAGGACATGGTCACAACTCTCCCCTACCTTTAATTTATTGCTTAATAGCAGTGACGTATCAAGGGTTGGTGTCACCCAATGCGTTAAAGATAACCGTGTAAGCATAGACAGCATGTAAAAGTCATTGTGCTGAATGTTGATCTTCCTCAAATATTAAGAGGCGATCGTTGTGACATAGACAGCATGTAAAAGTCATTGTGCTGAATGTCCATCTTCCTCAAATAATAAGAGGTGATCGTTGTGACATAGACACCATGTAAAAGTCATTGTGCTGAATGTCCATCTTCCTCAAATATTAAGAGGTGATCGTTGTGACATAGACACCATGTAAAAGTCATTGTGCTGAATGTCCATCTTCCTCAAATATTAAGAGGTGATCGTTGTGACATAGAAAGCATGTAAAAGTCATTGTGCTGAATGTTGATCTTCCTCAAATATTAAGAGGCGATCGTTGTGACATAGACAGCATGTAAAAGTCATTGTGCTGAATGTCCATCTTCCTCAAATATTAAGAGGTTATCGTTGTGACATAGACACCATGTAAAAGTCATTGTGCTGAATGTCCATCTTCCTCAAATATTAAGAGGTGATCGTTGTGACATAGACACCATGTAAAAGTCATTGTGCTGAATGTCCATCTTCCTCAAATATTAAGAGGTGATCGTTGTGACATAGACAGCATGTAAAAGTCATTGTGCTGAATGTCCATCTTCCTCAAATATTAAGAGGTGATCGTTGTGACATAGACATCATGTAAAAGTCATTGTGCTGAATGTCCATCTTCCTCAAATATTAAGAGGCGATCGTTGTGTCATAGACAGCATGTAAAAGTCATTGTGCTGAATGTCCATCTTCCTCAAATATTAAGAGGCGATTGTTGTGTCATAGACAGCATGTAAAAGTCATCGTGCTGAATGTCCATCTTCCTCAAATATTAAGAGGCGATCGTTGTGACATAGACAGCATGTAAAAGTCATCGTGCTGAATGTTGATCTTCCTCAAATATTAAGAGGCGATCGTTGTGTCATAGACAGCATGTAAAAGTCATTGTGCTGAATGTCCATCTTCCTCAAATATTAAGAGGCGATCGTTGTGTCATAGACAGCATGTAAAAGTCATCGTGCTGAATGTCCATCTTCCTCAAATATTAAGAGGCGATCGTTGTGACATAGACAGCATGTAAAAGTCATCGTGCTGAATGTCCATCTTCCTCAAATATTAAGAGGCGATCGTTGTGACATAGACACCATGTAAAAGTCATTGTGCTGAATGTCCATCTTCCTCAAATATTAAGAGGTGATCGTTGTGTCGAATATGGATTAAAAATCAACGTTTTGTGTGTTTCTGGGTTTTAATATGTTTAATTTTAAAGTCCTTCTTCTTTTTGCTATGCAAAGCACCTCTATCAGACTCTTAAGTCTGATATAAAGCTGGAGTCCACTTTACAAAGCAGCACGCTTTGTCCTAAACCGCTACAGGAATACCTCTAGTGTTGGCAGCATGCTAGAAACACTAGGCTGGTCACCATTGGAGAAACGACGACGACAATCCAGGCTCTCCATGATGTACAAGATAAATAATGGGCTGGTCCACTGTTCCAGTATTAAACAGAAACTCGTCCCTCTGCCCCATAGACAGCGACGAGGGCATGACAGGCAATTCAGGCTCATACCAGCAAGAAGCCAGTATAGGAGCTGCTCATTCCTGCCCAAGACAATCAGGGACTGGAACCATCTTTCAAAAGGAACAGTTGAGGCGACAACACTAGACACATTTGTGTCTATTGCCTCAAGCCTTCAAACCCCTGGTGCATAATTTCCTCATCACCACCAGTAACAGAAACATTGCAAATCCCATCTACATGCATAGGAGCCAAAATGATCAATAAATTGATCGTGGGCCCTTAAGATATAGAAGAAGAAGAAGACATCGATTCTCGTTTCTCCCTGGTTATTATTGAATTACAACGTTATCTACTTGAAGAATTCCGGAAATGTAATTTCTTTGTTTTTTTCTTGTTATTGTTATTTTTATATTTTATTGTTGTTAACAACAAGAAATCCTTCATAAAAGTCGGGGCGGGTGGGACCATAAGTTTACCGCATCGGGAGACATCAACCCTAGATACGCCACTGCTATTAAGCAATCAATAAAAGGTAGAGGAGAGTTGTGAAATAGTTCTATTTAGTGAAGGAAGGAAGAGATGGAACTCCGTTTTATCGTTAGTCCCCTACAGCGGGAAATATTTGCCGGGATATTACAGCAAAATTTAAATAAATTAAAATGTCCGAATGTTAGAGACCACGAATCTCGTCTTGTTTTTTCGGTATCGGCGACAAAAGTTGCATTTGATCACTTTCGGCTGAAATAGAAAAGTTTACTTTTGGTTTAATTTCGGGGTCGGCCGAAAGTTATTGAGACCTTCAACCATTTTTTGAAAGGGACTGAAGTTTTTGGTTATCTACCAGAACTGGAACTGTCTGTCTCTAGGCCGGAAATCTGATCTTCATTTTTGCTGGAAGTCTTGCTGTCATCGAATATTAAATGATTAATACTCTGTGAAAAGTGCTCACTTACTTGACCTCTATTTCCAAAATATTAAATGTCAATTAGGCCTAGGCAAATTTTAACAAATTACGGGGAAAAAAACTAATGGAATGGTAATATTTATTTATTTTTGTTTAGTTTTGTTTTTCAAAAATAATATTCTAATCCCTAGTTTAAATTAATTTATTCATTTGGGATATTTTGATATATCATAATGATGCTCATCCTTGATGTCATAGGCAAAGGTGATTAATATTTAAAAAGCCTTTGGAATTGCAATATGTTCATTGTGACATGACGTACGTTGTTTAGGGGTTGGTCCCCTACGTACTAGCCACAGAACAATTTTCAAGGGTCTAGAACCCCTGTTGTCTAGCCCCAACAGAGCTGCTGTGCTGAATAGTCCAAGTATTTATTAAAACAAACGATGCAAAGCTTCAGGGTTCATATGATTTATTGCCTCCATCTTCCTTGCAGTGGAAAAATGCATAGTAAACATCCGCTGGTTTTCAGAATACAAAATTTGTGTCCAGAAAAATGCTGCACATAATATAAAAAAATATATATACAGAAGTCCTCTGTCATCCATGGGAAAATCTCCCTCAACAAACTAACGTCCTCACATCCAATCCATCGCTTTCGCCACTGTCACGCTCTCTGAAACTCATCTTCCCTTTTTACACACTCCTATCATCACGTGGTTCCTCTCGACACAGCACACCGGTCTTATCTGACCGAGAAAAATAAAACTCGTGGGGCACACGGGGAAAATAAACTCACCCACGATTGGTCAAATTAACATTATAAAAGTTGACACAGAAAAACTCACGCGATCTGACCGTGACATTGTTTGTTTCAATGATCAGACAAATTGAATAGACCGGGTTACAAAAAAATACCCCACCAATGGGGGTGAGGGAGGTAGGTTGCTAAGCGAAATAATGACGTCACCATTGCAGAAAGACTAATATTTTTGTACTAGGTTAAATATTAACACAGGGATATCATGCCACATGTTTATGAAAACACAAAGTATGTGTATGACTATAATATTGTGGTGATATTTTATAGCCTTAAGAAATGATATTGAGGCGACATTTAGCGCTAATAGAGCCATGATATTTTGTGTAAGCATAATCAAGTATATGTTCTAAGTTGTAATTATAGTATAAAAGTTAAGGGCACGCAACTGTTTATTTTTCACGAATTTAGACCAGCCCCACCCCTCCGGTCCAATTTTTCTCTTGCTATACGACTTACAAAAACAATTTAAATAAATGTAATTTACTTTAAAATTAAAATGGTTAAACCAAAGTATTAATTTGATTTTTATTTATTAATGTTCACATTGATCTTATGTTTTAAAAAGAATGTTAAAATGTTCCACATCGATGTTTGCAGAATGTATATATTAACGATTTCAAAATATATAAATATTTCGGTTTCGGCTTTGGCCGAAAGTCATTTTAAGCTTTTGGTTTGTGCTTTAATTTCGTTTGAAAGTCATTTTAAGCTTTTGGAAACGTTTTCGGTTTAGGACTAAAGTAATTTTTTTTAAAACTTTCGGCCTTGTTTCGGTTTCGGCCGAAATAAGAAAATCCATTTCAGTCAGTCTCTACCTCTATCAAGATTAGCTTAAAATATGTGCACAATCTTATGTAGCTCAATCCATCATTAACTTGTTTGTTTTATGACAATCTAATCGTTTTTTTTTAAATCAAATGTATTTTCGTTTTATTGGACTCATTTTCCCATAAGGAACTTGACATGCTTTCCGGGACAGTCTTCTCCCTCTTTGAGAGATGCCTGAAAGAGACTCGGGCTGAGAGTGGCAAAAAAAACATGATATTATGAATGATTTTATTTTTGACAATAACATTTTATGAATTATTTCATTTTCCGTAATGCTATTTTTGTTAAATCTAACTTCCGCTAATAACACTTAAGCTATTAACTTGTCTCTATTTCTTGTCCTATTTTCATCTGTCCAATCTTTTTGGGTAAGTCTATTGGCCGAAAAGATATTCTCTTACTGTAATTTTTCTTTTTTTCATTCTGCCACATATCTTGTTCCACTTTTTTTCTTTTTTTAAAGAATGTTTATAAAATGATATTCAAGGGAAACAATCTAGTTCATTTTCTAAATGTTTTTATCGATATCTTTAAGGATTTTTATGACACGTTTTTATTTTGGTTTTTGTATTACAATAGTATTCTAGAAAAAGGTTTTACACAAATGTTGCTATTATTTTTTACATTATATGAATAGAAATTGTTGTTTTTATTTTATACATTTTTGTAATAAGACCTTTAAAATTTTTTTTTTTTACAGAAGTTTATAAACCATTATTTATGCTTAACTAATGTTCGCGATTTCGCCTTTTTTTGGTGACAAATGGATAATATGCTCTAATGTGAGCCGTTGTCCAATTGAATTCGATCCCTACATCTGGGGATATAAGACAAATGTAATTCACTTGGTTATGGTAAAATATAAAAGTTTTGTAATAAAAATGGCATTTTCCTATCCTTGCAAAGCAGTATACTACCTTTGTACATTTTTTTCCAGATGTTTTTGCTTTAGTGGGTAGGGGGCATTGCAGGTGTTGTTTTTTTTGTATACGGTGGAAAACACTAGTAGCCAGTAGCGTAGCTAAGGCCTGGCAGATGGGACATACCTCCCGAGGCGCCTGAATAGTGTTGACATAACCTTCATAGTATTTAATGGTTGGTAATAATCTGTTTCAGCGTTGAAAAGGGAGAGGGGGCGCAAAAACTAATCTTGTTCCCTGACGCTAAACTCTCTGAAAGTAGTAAGTAAGCCACTTGGCAGTATATTTATCTAACTTAATTGAATTAAGTGCCAACGGCCGAAAATTGGAATATTTTAAAAGAGTTGTAATGACTGAGATTAAATGCACTGGCTTCTGGGCAACAACTCACCAAAGTTTTATTGCAATCACAGGAATTTTGTGGGAGAAATTTGGGAGATACATAAATAAATACATACATGCATACGTAGAAACATTATATATATATATATATATATATATGCGTGTGTGTGAATATAGTTTTGCAGTATTCTAAATTTAATTTGAGAACACCAGAGGAGAACATTGTTTAAAAAAAAAAATTTAGTTTCTCTTAACATTAGACCCATCGTTTGATTCGTGCAACCTCTACGAATGCTGTGGGCCTCGTATATGTTAGTTGTTTTTATAAGTGATGAGGATATGTTCTTTATTAGCTTCCTATGAAGGGTCTGAAAAAGGGGAAAGGGAAATAAACGTAAAAAGTGCTTGAAATGTTATACTTGAACTATATTACTAAAAATGGTAAAGTTACGCTGACCATATTTTTTGGATACTAAGTACACACAAATGTTCACAGAAAGGGGGCGGGGTGAAGGGTCGAAGCACAAACAACACAAGGGATGCTGTACATCATTTTGTTACAAACTGTTGGGAATATTTTGCAGACTCGTGAATAGCTTTTAACCAATATCCTTTCTCAAGAAGCTTATAATAAAATTGAGACTATGTTAGATCGATGTTACACTTAACAATCACTATATCTCTAAGAGTGGTTAACTTAAGCAAAGATTTTTTTGAAATGGTGCAATATTTGCAGCCATTAAAAAAAAAGAAAAATATATATTGAAATGATTTGCGTGTTACATCCAGCTAAACCGTGACGCAAATTGTTTCACATAAGTTGGCTAACAAATCGATTGCTATCCATAATTGTCAAAGGGAATATTGTATTTAATTTCTCAGATAGTTACATTCAGGTGCAGTAGTGATACCTAGGTTACCAAGACATGATTCGCATTTGGCACTAAACATGGTTAATGCACTGACATTTGCGGAGAAACAAGATGACACAAATTAAATGGAAATAAGGTAGGTAAGTCGTCGCTAACTAACTAACTAACTTAAGAAAATCAGTGGACACCGAGCCGAGGCTCATATGGATCCCCCCCCCCAACGCACCAACCCGCCAACCAAATCGGCCATCAACCACTCCCCCAGTGGTCTTTATTCTGATCGAGCTGCGAAGCGGCACGCCAGGGACGTTTCGCCCCAAAGACCGCCAAACCTGACCTCCACTCGACTGGCCGCTGAGTGTGGCAGCCCCAGAGAAGAAACACCTGGCCCGCCGCGTTGCTGCTCACGCAGCAACCAGGCCAGACTTTCTAGGAGTTTGGAGTGAATATATTTAACGTATCTAAATCCCCCCTTCCCACTCCGGGGGGACGCGAAGTTGTTTGAACCGACGCCCTATTATAGGGTTTGTATGGTTATTCTACGGCGCGACTAATTCGCACCATAGATGGGAGAGAGAGGTTGCCTAGGAGCAGTACCCTCAATACTGCATAGTTAGAATCATCGGTGAAAGGTTGCCACACTCCTTCACCTCATATCCATACGGAAAATGTAATCATGTCCCAACCTGTTTCTGCGTTTACTAATATAATTCGACTGCACTTGGTGGGAAGCCATGCAATCGTGCTCGTTCTAACGCAGTCTCCGTGCGTTACCTTTGACTTTCAGCGCGGGTCCCCTACACGGTGGTAATGTCCCTTGGGTAGCGGTTCGGAAGTTGTGGCCAAAAACGCCTCTTGATCCCTATTAAACGTGCCGCTACTGTGCACGAGTTATAAGTGGGTGAAATTCCGACCATATTAGCTTGGTCACTTTCAAAATAGGGTTAGTCTAAAAAGGCATTTTACGATTTAAAAAAATAAAAATTCATTCTCCCTACAATAGCATCTACTTTCTAAATATCCATACACATTGCTCGCCCCTGTCCTCTGTTGGAATACGTTTTAGTTTGAAAATCGCCACTGGGAATAGAAATTTTTTTTTTTTTTTTTTTTCTTTTCGCTTACCAGAAGCTCAATATTTCCATTGCATTTCTTAGCTGCATATTTTTACTTTATATCACCTGACATTATATTTTCTTGTTAGGATATAATGCTGTTTATAATCATACGCACTTTGACAGTCTAGTTCGTTAGAACCATTATAATGTGTTTATTTAATATTAATAAAGTTTCAGCAGAATGTAACAGTTGTACTTTTATTGAATTTATAATTGCATTTTTTGTGGAAAACTTGTTGCAACTCAGTCTCACTCAGACCACCTCATTCGGCCCCTGCATCATTTGAAGTTGAGACCCCTGGTATAAAGTAGAAAAGTCTTAATCTATTGTCATATTATTACAGAAGCATACCACATGTATAGGGTATAGAGTAATTAAGCATTATTCTGTTGTTCTATTGTAAAAGGAGCATACCGCAAATATAGCCTAAAGAGTAATTAAACCTTAGTCTAATGCCGTAGTATCACAGTATACCGCAAGTACTGACTGTAAGTCCTGGCAAGTCTACATCCAACATTAGTTTTAAAAAGTGAAATCAACATGGCATATTACATTATTATTATTATTATTATTATTACAGTGTTCTTATATAGGACTATACCCCAGGCTACGGCTGGGCTCATTATGCTGCATATAAAAAAAAATATTAGCAAAGATAATCATGACATTAAAAAATTACATACACTTATTTAATTATAAAACAGCTGTAAAAGATTTTAAAAAACACAATATCTATCCATTTATATATATATATATATTTAGACCGCCCAATCCAGAACTATTTACATGTAGAGCCATAAACGGGTCATATAAAGTATATAATGTACATTATAGTCCCTTGAATAACACCACAATTTATGAATATTAATTGCCTTTAGTTATAAACATATTATTAAGGGCTGATTTATTGTAGAAGAGTCTTTGAATTATGTCCAGTGTGATTATACCTTAAAATCACATTTAAAACATGTAGTATTGTATATTGTAAGAAGCCTACTGTAAGTTGAAACTTTCGGATACAGTTCAGATATAGAATAAGCCTATTTAAAACAGGTAGTAGTGTATGTTCGTCTACTCACTTTAGGGTAGGTTGTGAACAACATGGAGCGCATATATGGGATGTAAATGACTGGCAACAGTTTGTGTTCTTGTGCAAACATGACAGATGAATTGTCTTGAGTAAATCAAATGTATTGCTTACAAAGACAAGACACTTGCATAATTCTAGTCTCTAAGGACTTTGTATTTACGAGGCAAAACACTTGGATAATTCTGGCGGCTAGAGGGAGATAGGTCGCTACATCATTCAAATTTACTATTGGCTAAATGGGAAAGCGCATAGATTATTTAATAACGAGTGAAAGTGCTGTGACTAGACTATTAAAACACCCAACTAACTATTAATATGTGAGGTTCTTGATTGACTCCATCCCCAGCCCCTTACCCCATATTAACAATACTATTCGTATTAGAAAATGTTTAAGCTGAAGCACCAATCCAGCTATTCTAAAAACGATTGGTATTTATTTAGAAACGTTTTACTGAAGATGATAAACTTTCAATCGCCTTGGTTACTAGATATATTCTAAATCCAGAAGAGAAATAAAATTATTATACTTTTATTGAAAACTTTAAATTAAAACATAATATCTCTTCATTGTGAAGATCAGACTTTATTACACTATGCCTTAACTCAAGAAATTCATAAATAAGCATTGCATTTAATTCTGATTTGTTTTCTATCATAGTATCCGTCTATGTTTTAATAAATAAAATAATGATCAGTGTATCAAGAAGAGATTCGATACAAAATGTGTTTAACGTTTGAAAAAAATGCATTAGAAACAATGTAATCTCAACAAAACACAATTTTTATTGATATATATTTTTTTTTAAAGGTAGAGTTATAAAATGTATGTACAATTTATTTTTAAATATATAGCCACTTCTAAAATTTGTAATAATAGCCATTATGTTTTAAATAACACGATACCAATTTTGAACTGATAACATTTGAGTTAGAGACGATTTTCAAACAACGGAATTAGAAGACATTCAGCCTAAGATGCTTTTAATTAAATATACATTTATTATGGCATACATTTATATTTTTTAAATACAATACTGTACTATTTTTATACTAACTAAATCTTTTTAATAAGGTTAATATTACTAACCTTTGTAGATAACAACTTAACTATGTGTAATTAATCTGATCTGAATTTGCATCGCTGAATATAGTTTAAAAATAACATTAAACAATTAAATATCAAATCTAAAGCTCTTAATTATCTTTGAAAGAATCCTCTTACTTGCAGATTGCCCAAAGCTTGACCTGTACAGACTCAGAGACAGCGAAACCACCTAATGGTGACATTGTAATATTAAATGGATTTTAGTCTTAGATACAAATACAATATATTTTATATAACTAGTCCTTGCAGTTGCAGTTTATAATAATTAAAAAAAAACGTTGCATGTGTCTGAGTAAGGGGGGGGGGGATGTGGGCTTGGGGTAAAAAGAGCAGGGCCTGATTGGTGGAAACGTGGTTGAGATTATGTTGGTGAGAAAAATTTAAGGGAAAGAAGAAAGGTTATGAGTTACAGAGATGATAAACAATGTGCAGGACAAATTGAAAGCAGAGTCCATCAAACATAAGTTGTTGGCAATATTCATATAGTTTATGTATTAGGGAAAAAGCACAAATATTAGTGTAAGAGAAAGAGGGAGAGAGAGGAGACTCAATTGTTTGCACGAATAAGAATGATATAAAGATGTCATAAAATATAAGATCGAAAGAGAAATATAATCAATGTGTGATGAGAAATAGATGTATCTTTATTTTTTATTATGATTTGTATAATTGCCATTTTTAATATTACAAATGCTTATAGAAGATGACACATATGGCAGTCAAGAAGATGGTTACACTGAAAACAGTCAAGAATATAATGTTACTTATGACAGTCATGAAGATGATTGCAAAGATGGGCGTAAAGAAAATGATGGCAAAGATGAGAGTAAAGAAGATGATGTCAAAGATGAGAGTAAAGAAGATGATGTCAAAGATGAGCGTAAAGAAGATGATGGCAAATATTAAAGTATAGAAGATGAGGGGAAAGATGAGATTAAAGAAGTTGATGACAAAAATGAGAGTAAGGAAGATGATGGCAAAGATGAGAGTAAGAAGATGATGGCAAAGATGAGAGTAAAGAAGATGATGTCAAAGATGAGAGTAAAGAAGATGAGGGCAAAGATCAAAGTAAAGAGGATGATGGCAATGATGAGAGTAAAGAAAATGATGTCAAAGATGAGAGTAAAGAAGAAGATGGCAAGATGAGAGTAAATAAAATGAAGGCAATGATGAGAGTAAAGAAGATGATGGCAATGATGATAGTGAAGAAGATGAGGGCAAAGATCAGAGTAAAGAAGATGATGGCAAAGATAAGAGTAAAGAAGATGATGGCAAAGATAAGAGTAAAGGAGATGATGGCAAAGATGAGAGTAAAGAAGATGATGGCAAAGACGAGAGTAAAGGAGATGATGGCAAAGATGAGAGTAAAGAAAATGATGGCAATGATGTGTGTAAAGAAGATGATGGCAAAGATGAGAGTAAAGAAGATGATGGCAATGATGTGTGTAAAGAAGATGATGGCAAAGATTAGAGTAAAGAAGATAATGGCAAAGATGAGAGTAAAGGAGATGATGGCAAAGATGAGAGTAAAGAAGATGATGGCAAAGATGAGAGTAAAGGAGATGATGGCAAAGATGAGAGTAAAGAAAATGATGGCAATGATGTGTGTAAAGAAGATGATGGCAAAGATGAGAGTAAAGAAGATGATGGCAAAGATAAGAGTAAAGAAGATGATGGCAAAGATGAGAGTAAAGAAGATGATGGCAAAGACGAGAGTAAAGAAGATGATGTCAATGATAAGAGTAAAGAAAATGATGGCAATGATGTGTGTAAAGAAGATGATGGCAAAGATTAGAGTAAAGAAGATAATGGGAAAGATGAGAGTAAAGAAGATGATGGCAATGATAAGAGTAAAGAAAATGATGGCAATGATGTGTGTAAAGAAGATGATGGCAAAGATTAGAGTAAAGAAGATGATGGCAAAGATGAGAGTAAAGAAAATGATGGCAAAGATTTGAGTATAGATGATAATTTCAAAGATGAGAGTAAAGAAGATGAGGGCAAAGATCAGAGTAAAGAAGATGATGGCAAAGATAGGAGTAAAGAATCTGATTTCAAAGATAAGAGTAAAGGAGATGAGGGCAAAGATGAGAGTAAAGAAGATGATGGCAAAGACGAGAGTAAAGAAGATGATGGCAATGATAAGAGTAAAGGAAATGATGGCAATGATGTGTATAAAGAAGATGATGGAAATGATGAGAGAAAAGAAGATGATGGCATTTATGAGAGTAGAGAAGATGATGGCAAAGTTGAGAGTAAAGAAGATGATGGCAAAGATGAGAGTAAAGAAGATGATGGCAATGATGTGAGTAAAGAAGATGATGGCAAAGATGAGAGTAAAGAAGATGATGGCAAAGATAAGAGTAAAGAAGATAATGGCAAAGATAAGAGTAAAGAAGATGATGGCAAAGATAAGAGTAAAGAAGATAATGGCAAAGATAAGAGTAAAGAAGATGATGGCAAAGATGAAAGTAAAGAAGATGATGGCAAAGATGAGCGTAAAGAAAATGATGGCAAAGATGAGAGTAAAGAAGATGATAGCAAAGATGAGAGTAAAGAAGATGATGGCAATGATGAGAGAAAAGAAGATGATGGCATTGATGAGAGTAGAGAACATGATGGCAAAGATGAGAGTAAAGAAAATGATGGCAAAGATGAGAGTAAAGAAGATGATAGCAAAGATGAGAGTAAAGAAGATGATGGCAATGATAAGAGTAAAGAAAATGATGGCAATGATGTGAATAAAGAAGATGATGGAAATGATGAGAGAAAAGAAGATGATGGCATTTATGAGAGTAGAGAAGATGATGGCAAAGTTGAGAGTAAAGAAGATGATGGCAAAGATGAGAGTAAAGAAGATGATGGCAAAGATGAGAGTAAAGAAGATGATGTCAAAGATGGGCGTAAAGAAGATGATGGCAAAGATAAGAGTAAAGAAGATAATGGCAAAGATAAGAGTAAAGTAGATGATGGCAAAGATGAGAGTAAAGAAGATGATGGCAAAGATGAGCGTAAAGAAAATGATGGCAATGATGTGTGTAAAGAAGATGATGGAAATGATGAGAGAAAAGAAGATGATGGCATTGATGAGAGTAGAGAACATGATGGCAAAGATTAGAGTAAAGAAAATGATGGCAAAGATGTGAGTAAAGAAGATGATGGAACAAAATAGAGTCAAATAGATGATGGCACAGATGATCGAAAGAAATAAATTTGCAATAAAAAAGATGAAGCAAGTATTTTCCAATGCAATTATTTATTGTTATAATTAAATTATTATCATCAATATACGTGTATACCTCACTTACAACCATTTCTAGTGACGTATGTATTACAACATGCTATGCCTCAAAATATGCCATGTAAATTTTTATCTTGAAATCTTTTTCTTAACAAATGAAATATAGGTACAGGTGTAGAAAAAAATGTTATTAAATGTTAAATGGCTTAGAAAGATTTCATTATAATCTTATTCAAATGTATTTTCTTTAATCCCTTTTTTAGGTGAACATGAAACCCAGGTGTCTGAAGGAGAATAAGAGGATCTATAAAAACATTTCAACAGCTGTGAAATGAATCCAGGTCACACACGGTTTGTACCTGTCAAGATTTTAACACAAATCTCCTACCTGAGGGTCACCATGATAACGACCTCATTGAGTACATCAAAACTAAAGCTGACCTGACTGTGAGGGTCAATGTCAGAATGACGAGTACAGAAAGACCAGAGTTTTGGCCAATCACCACAGTCCCATACGCCTTGTATAGCATGAGAGGAAGTGACGTCATGCGGGTAGGGACTGGGATGGTGTGGTAAGTAAACAAAAAGAAAACAATACAACACGGAAACTGGTCAATGCCACACGGGTCAAAACTCGGACACAACGAACAATGTGTGTGGTGGAAGGTGCGTATGTACACGGCCACACACGTGTCAAAACTCGGACACAACGAACAATGTGTGTGGTGGAAGGTGTGGATGTACACGGCCACACACGGGTCAAAACTCGGACACAACGAACAATGTGTGTGGTGGAAGGTGTGGATGTACACGGCCACACATGTGGTGTTTGATGACCTTGAGGCCAGAAAAACTACATGCAGACTGTTCTATGAGAGACAAGATAGTCCAGTGGTCACTCTTGATGGCTTGACGGTGATTGGTGCACATATTGAGGATGACAGGTGCATGTTTGAATGTGTGACATGTGATGTAGATTTACTGGATAAACTGGACAAGATTGTAAGACATTTGCGTGATTTATGTGATAAAGTAAACACCAAATACAAGAGCTGTAGAGATACGGACAAGATGTCATTCATAGTATCACATCCACATGGATGTTCTAAACAGATCTCTGTAGGACACTGGATAAACAGGTACGTGGTCGATAAGCACGGTAGGACCGAGTATATGTCCAGGAAGTAGTGGGGCTCATGTCCACTCACTGGGGTATGATGGCTGGTATTATGACCGCCATGTGTACAGTGGAGTCAACTCTGAGGGAAGCAATTTTAGTGGCGTTGTTCTGAAGTAAAGCTAATTCTGATATTGTAACAAAACAATGTTGTAACATTAAAACATTTTATGCAATCATACAGAGTTATATCACTGTTTTTTATTGTAGTATACAGCAACATCCTCCACCAACACAACGCCCAAGTAACACCCCTATCAAACATTATCGGCTCCCCAACCTGTAACTTACTCAAATTATGTACTAATAAAATATTTCATCTCTGTTAAATTTTCAAAGAAGTAAAAACTATTATTGTCATTACATTGTTGTGTTGAACTTATAAATAAAATAGTTTCAACAATTGTATACAAGTGTAAAATTGTTTGTCGACTGGTTTAAATAGATACAATAAACATTGAAATAAAAATGTTGCGCCTAGGTTTATTTGTTGTAAATTGGTTACTGATAAATAAACAGTTAATATCAGACAAAATAACTTCCTTATGTTTGAACAAAGAAACGAACAATTTGTACTCAGAAAAAAATAAAAAATAATAAGTATCTATGCTTTTCGTGTTTTACCAAGTTTCAAATATTTGCTAAATTTATATGCACTATTGAAAGCCCCCACAACCATCTTTGACTTCACATAGAGCCACCTACATCAATTAATAACATCCCCATAGCAACATACATCGATTATTGACTCAGGACATTTAATCCCTAGGTCTAGGGATCGAATTCAAGGGAATTGCAGCTTTGGATTATATATACACTATAATCGACTTCAATTTTTTTTTTTTTTTTTTTTTTTTTTTTTTTTATTTTTTTTTATTTTTTTTTTTTTTTTTTTTTTTTTTTTTTGTAACAAAAAGGGGGTGGCGGCGGAAACCTCAAAACTTCTCTCATCGACTTCCGATGCCATCCTTTTGTGTTAACATAGTATTTGATTTTAATCTTTATTTTTCTTTACTTTTACATTTATCAATTAACACAATTTTTTTTTTAAAAATATTTACATAGCAAATATTGGATGGAAAGAAGAGATTTGTGTTTTTTTTTTGTCTTTTTTTTTTTTGGTATGTTAAAAAAAAATTGGTGATGCGGAAATTGACAGCTTTAAGACAAACGGACATAAATAAATAAATATTTACATAGCAAATATTGGATGGAAAGAAGAGATTTGTGTTTTTTTTTTGTCTTTTTTTTTTTTTGGTATGTTAAAACAATTTGGTGATGCGGACATTGACAGCTTTAAGACAAACGGACATAAATAAATACGTCATTAATCATGGTGGAATGTGTGATGCCCAGTTGAATGAAGTATGGAAATGATTGGGACGATAAGTGGTATTGAGTGAAATGGCAAGCAAGATCATTGAGTAAATATAAACAGTGATTCAAATCATTTAATTGAATTGCTTTTAAAAAAAATAAACTTCTAATCATTCAATACAATTTAGTATCTCATTGTGAATATTGTTAAATCAGAAAGATGACTTAATGACGTCACAAATTGTTTTGAATGCGGAGATTCCTTGAGGGCGTTTCAATTTCGATCATTTTTTTATTAATTTTTTTTTTTATTTTTGATAAACACACAGCACCACCATCACCACCACCGACAAAAAAAAATCAGTTATTAGTATTGAAAAAAATGCATCTATGAAATATATATTATATATGTATCATCTGAAAGGATCAATAAAGTATTAACCTTTTTAAAGTCCGACGGACATTTTTGTATTGTAAACACAGTAAATTCGTTGATTGAAATGTCTCATAAAGTCTTTGTTAGGGAGCATCAATGATTCAAATATGTGCACTTTGTTTAGAGTCTGTTGAACACAAAAATAAAGTTTAAATAAATGCATAGTTTATACAAGGATGTCGTATATAACATATCATACATGAATTTAACAATTTATGCAAAACAAGAAGTTGTCAAGTTAGGCAAGGCAATCAGTAATGGGGTGAGGAGGAGAGGCAAGAAAGACAGTAAAATTTGATTCCTATCTTTGAATGCAGATGCACATCAGAAAGGTAGTAGGGACGTCCTCAGTAACCACACTACTTTGAAAAAGAATTGTTACAAAATTTAATTATTTACCATTTATGATTCTCAACAAAAAAAACAAACAAAAAAATGGAAAATGGCATGTTTTCGAGACAAATATTGATAATGAGATGTTGTTAAAAAGTATTGATATTGAGATGTTGTCAAGTACAGCATTGATATTGAGATGTTGTCAATCAAAAGGATTGACACTGAGATGTTTTCAGTTAAATTAATGAGAATGAGATGTTGTCAAGACAAGTATTGACAATGATATGTCATGACAATTTTGAAAATGACATGTTATCAAGACCATTGTTGATAATGTCACAATGTCCAGACAAGTATTGCTACTGAGATGTTGTCGAGTAAGGTAATGAGAATGAGATGTTGTCAAGACACGCAGTTATAATGAGATGTTGTCGAGACTAGTATTGATAATTAGGTATTATCACGACAACTTTTGTTAATGTGATGTTGTTGAGTCAAGTATTTAAAAATGAGATTTTGTCAAGAAAATTATTGAAAACTAGCTATTGTAATAAGCAACACAATGGCCCCTTTGCAAAGCATCGACTTTACATCATTTAAATAATTTGATCAAATCTGCATTCACGTATGGTAAATCTGACAGTAGAGGAGACTAAGAAATAATGCACGGCTTGATAGACACATAACATAGTCTGTTTTTTTGTCCTTATACCCATACAATACAGACTCAAAAATGGGATTTTTTCTCTGTCTGGTGTTGATGATTAAAGTTGTTGAAGAAATTGTTTTAGTAGAATTTGATGTATAAGATTAAGATGTGGGCCTGCTTCTATATTAGAATTAAATATTATTTTTATAGGAGTAAGCTATTTGTCATCTTCTGAAGTTAATTTTTGAACTGACTTCTTAGTTATACTCTTTATGTTGGTGCTAAAACATATACTTTTTTTTTTACACATATGTTTTTTCCTTCTTCTTCATGGTGCACATTTTTCATTTGAATGAGATTTTAAACTTGTTACAGGTGGTAGGAATCCCCAAGACTTTAATAAATACTGTTGGAACCAAATGCCAGGTATGTTGTTTTTTCAGTTATAGTAACGTACCAATATTTTTACACAAATTTGAGATAACTGCTACTACACTACACTCCTTGCAGTGACAAATTTTACATGATTATTACTGTTTAGCTTTGAGTTTAACTATTGCACATGTACTTCATATATAATCTAGCTAGCAGATAGTTTTTCCAACATTTCCTAACATCAAACCACTGCCTATAATGATTCCTTTCTTTTACAGAATTTATCATTGTTTGAAGAAATTGTATTTATTTTTTGAACACCCATGGGCGCCCGCAGAAAACTTTCTAGGGGGGGGGCAAAAAAAATCGATTAACTTTCCAGGGGGGGGGGGAATTTTTTTAGTAATTTTTTAATATAGGTTTAATTTTCTATGGCGTATTTGTAGTATTTATTTTTTGAACACCCATGGGCGCCCGCAGAAAACTTTCTAGGGGGGGGGCAAAAAAAATCGATTAACTTTCCAGGGGGGGGGGGAATTTTTTTAGTAATTTTTTAATATAGGTTTAATTTACTATAGCGTATTTGTATGGTGAACGAACGGACAGGACATCAGCTTAGTTACTTTCTCTTTATTCTCTCTTTACTTTAATACATTTTTTCTCTATCTTTATCTAAAATTGTTGTATCCAATAAATCCAGGGAAGGGGAGCAAGTGCCCGCCCATGTCCATAAAAGTACTAACACGTATAAAATCAATGTTGTTCAAGAATTCAAAGTTTTTACAGTCAAATAACACCAAAAAAAAACAACAACATTTCTATTCATGATTTGATATTATAGAAATAAATATTGTTTCATTATATTTCTTATTTTAAAAAAACAACAAACATGTTTACATGTAAATGATAATTATGGCATAAATATGTTTTCAGGAGAAATAAATGTTGTATTGTATTTCTTAATATATATACATGGTAAATATTTTATAACACATAATTATTTTCAATATTTGTTGTGACACTGTAATTTTAAAAGCAGTGTAAAAAGAAAATAACAAAACAATGATTGTTTCATGGCTTACTTGTACTTACGTATTTCTATTTTGCTGCCTTCAAGACACTTTGAATTTTAAACTTTAAAATGCGTTTATATATTATTCACAAAGCTTAACCAAAGGGTGTGCGATTGCAACGACATTTTCTGAATTGGGAGTACTCTCTTACTCTCGAACTCGTTCCTTACTTGTAAGGATACACTATCAAAATATCCCCTCCACCAAAAGCCTGGTCGCCCAATCTCTCTGCACACACATTATATCATTAGCTGATCTCAGACCATCAAAAATGATCTGCCATAAAATTTGAATTATTTCAACTCTTAAAAATCTTCCCACCTAATGAGGATGACCGTGAACCTAGGCGTAGCTAACCTAGGCGTAGCTAAAGAGAGAAGCGGGGGACAGATAAACCCATGCACTTTGCTAGCAGGGACCCCATCATAGGGTGTGGTGGTACTTAATGGAAGAGGATAATGTTTTTTAGAGCTGAGCTCACCTTAGGAAAAATAAAAAAAAATTAAAATCACCCGTCACGTCTAATTCTTTCATTGACCAATGTAGTAAAACAAATCCATTAAATGTCTTCGAATTGTTGACACCACCAACATATTATTACACACTGACTTAACAGTTCTCTTGACTAAATATTTTTAGTATAACTCATTCTATAAATACCAGTTTTGGGTTCCTATACATTAATTATAGTATATTAAAATTTGATCTTAATACAATTTCATTTCAGAGACATCAAATAAAATGTCCTTACAACAAGATAAATTTAAATTAGAATTTACTTCATGCCAAAAATTTATGAGTTGTCACTGTGACAAAAGAATGACTTATGATATTGACAATATTCTAAAATATATTCTTGACAACGTCAGAGTCAAAACTCCATTGAGAAATCATGCTATACAGTCACTGGAAGCGTCCTGCTCATTCCTTATTATGAACAAATCATGTCCTACAATGATCAGAAGCGTCATGCTCTTTCCTGATGTATAAATTATGTCTACCAATGATCGAAGCGTCCTGCTCCTTTCTGTTTTACAAATCAAGCATTTACTGTGCCTGGAAGCGTCGTGCTCTTTACGGATGTACATATTTTCGTGACTTGATCAATACAGAGCTTATTTATTTTTTTCTCCTAAAATCAAGGAGATAAATGGAGCAACAGAAACTTAACAGTAACTGTGACCTGATTGTGATGATCTGACTTAGGTTTTGACTTTGAAAGGTTCACTTGTATGAGTTATCCTCTTGGCACTCTGTCTAAAAGATTCCTTTAATTATGCTTAATTACCGCACAAACATTAATAACCTATCTATATACTGTGGAGAGTTCGCTGACCACCCAAGCTTGTGGAGAGTCGGACCGCGCCTGACGTAATCTGTCTGACCACCCAAGCTTGTGACCACGCACGAGCGCCGTCTCTGACGTAATCCGTCTGACCGAAGGATCAAGCTTGTGGAGCACGACGGACCCAAGGATCAAACGCCTGACCAATTACGGCCGTCTGACACCCAGACACGACCATCCATCTGACCAGGGCATTTACCTGGGACGTCTAGACCGACAATGGAGAAGGGGGCGGGGTATAATCTGGACTGGGAGGTATAAATAGGGAAGAAGGTGGACGGACTAGAGAGAGAGAGCAGGGAGAAGTCAGAGCAGGGAGAAGTGAGAGTCGGAAGATGAGTGATAGAGTAAGCAAGTGATAGACCAAATAAAGAACACGAGTTTAATGATCCAATGTATAACCGGAGTTGTTTACTCTTTGAGTACCAGATTTAGATGAAGTGTGTCAGATAGTAAGCAAGGTCCCTTACAAATGGTGGCAGCGGTGGGATTCTTAACCTTGCAACGACTCCGAAGAGACGTACATTTTCGTTAGCCTGACTAAATGAAAAGTACAAGGCGCGGAAGATTGACAGCAAGCACAATGTCTTCACAGCACGCACACAACATCCCAACGTACAGTGGAACGTCTACATGGCACACGTTTATCATGCAGTTTGAGACCTCGGCAAGAATTTTTAAGTGGAGTGATGACGATAAACTCCTCTATCTCTGCTTTTCACTGAAGGATGCAGCTGCGGAATTCGCGTACAGCGAATTAAGCGAAGCTGATAGGGACAGCTACGAGAAACTCAAGGATGCCCTGGCTAATCGGTTTAAGGACCATCGAACACCTGCATTCTTTCAAAATGTTTTAGACAAACGCACGTTCTTGAAATCAGAGACTACAGCTGAGTACGCTACAGACCTCAAGAGATTGGTTACAAAAAGCTTCCCAATGGCAGACCAGGCTACAAGAGATGCCATTGGGTTTAAACAGTTCTTACGTGGGCTGCCTGACCAGTCTATGGCGACACAAGTTGGCACTATGGCTGTTCCTCCCACCGTGGACAAGGCGAGAGCTGCCTTGGATACAATCTTAAATCTGAGGGACAACGTTTGTTTACCAACACAGCAAGTAGCATCAATGGCTACCGACAATTTGGCCAGAGAGGTTAGCGGCCTGAGAGAGGACCTTAGGGAATTCATGGCCTCACAGCGAGGGGCAGTTACTCATTCGGCACGTGAAGGTAATCGGAGGGCGGAACTCAGATGTTTTGGCTGTGACCGAATCGGTCATATTTCACGGAATTGCCCAAACCAAGAGACCATTAGGACGAAATCTTCGTCGTTAAAACTAAATCACATCTCATCGAAGTCAAATGTTCACAACCTTCGTCCTAATTTTGTGTTTGTGCCTGTGAAAGTGTGCGGCGTTAGGACAGATTTCCTCATGGACAAACACTGGAGCGGCCGTGACAATTTTGTCCAAGAGATCTTTTAATAGAATGCAGCAGAGACCGAAGTTGAATACCCACCTCGTCCCATTACATCTACAGTCAGCCAGTGGTACGTCTATAAAACTCCATGGAGTCTGCGACCTCGACTTGCTCATTGGAGAGAAGGTTTACCCATGGACGGTGCATATCGCAGACATAACTGACGATGGTTATCTAGGATTCGATTTCCTATGTCACTATGACTTTTCATTTTCAATTAAAAAGGGGCTAAACCTACATAGAGACAAGGTGCCAGTAATAACAAAATGTGTAAATTCAGTGACTCAACAGGACCAGTCTTATTCGTTGGTAGAAAACGGTGATCTCAATGAGGAAGAGGACATCATTCCATTATCCACCACTAGTAACCAGTTGCCAGCAGCAGCTGTTGTGAAAATCAACATGGTGACGACTCGCAGTAAAACGTATCCTCCCGTGAACCCACCTAAGCCCTCGCCCGGAGGAGCAACCACAAGTGATACTGGTCGACCAAACTGCCCTGTGGACACGCACCTCGTACCAAGCCAACCTATCCAATTACCTTGCCCTGAGTCGACATCAAACAGAAATGATCGGAATGCTGACCAAGAGCCGGTTGTAGTGTTATGTGCAGACAATAGTGACTATAGATTCTGTGAAGGGTTAGACATATCCAAGGAAGATCTGAGAAGATTACAACAGGAAGATAATGACTTGAGTCATGTTTTTAAGTGGATCAAAGACAAAACAAAACCAAAAAGAGAGGAAATTAGTGGAGAATCGCCGGCTGTTAGGAAC